>VYZS01060927.1:101570-163093 GCA_013400695.1 Neodrepanis coruscans
TTTCCTCTTTCTGTAAGAGAAATTTCTGAATATTTATTTTGGGTAGACATCTACCCGATTTCAGGTAATTTCATGTCTGGAATGTCTAGATAAGTAGGTGCGTAGTACTACCACAAAAATAAACATCATTGCAGGGATTGCTTCTTAGGTCTGGGGAGTTTTCATGGAGAAGATTTGGTGTTTGTGTGCTATTGACAAAGATTTACTGCAAACACAAGATCTGGATTTTGTTAGTTTTTTACAATTTCTATCAGGTGTACAATCTGTCATACAAAGAAAATCCCTTTCATTATGAAAAATGAGATCTACAGAGCTCTTCACTGCTTTCTTTGTTGTCCCTCTGATTTCAGGTATGTTATGGATGAATAATATCCTACAACAAAACACAAAGATGGTGGTGATTGAACATGCTAAATACTGGTGATGCAGTGAGCCTCTGGATTGCTAAGCAGTAATTCAACAGCACCCTCTTGAAGCAGAAGCATGCTGAACTATGCCATTCCCTGCTGCTTCTAGCTCCTACTGATGCTGATAACTATCTTCTTTCAAAGCACAGTTGGATGCAATGTAAAGAAAAGGCTAAAATAGCGCACCTTGCACCCTCAAGTGCTAATAAGCTGAAGGCCATCTAGGAACAGAAAGTGAGAGCTATTATCTTCTTTCACAGTCCATACTGCCATTGCTGGGATGGGACTTTTTTGAAAACACACATGCGAAGTGCATCCTGTTATTAGCTTGTTTTTTACCCACTGAATTATGTAGGAGCACTGCTCTTCCCATACCCAGCTTCATCAGATCTGTTCGGATGGAGAATCAAACCAAAATTGATTCTTTTTAGAAGTTTGCTGAACTGACGGCTCAGAGAGTGTTACCACCTGCCTCACTCAGAGCACCAGCCCCTCTCCACTCTGGCTTAGCTACAGCAAATCACTCCAGGCAGCACTAGCTAGTGCCTCCGTGATTCCAACTCACAGCTCACTCATCCATTGTAAAAACAAGTCCAGTTACAATAGTACCAGACAACAGTGGGGCTATCAGGTGAGATCTTTGAAGTTTCCAATGTGCTAAGATGTTCCTCTAAGTAAAAAAGAGCTGAATATCTGAGACATGCTGTTCTACTCAAAAAAGAACTCGCAGGATGACTAAGGTAAAAACACAATAATCCCAAGAATTCCTCCTCTTTGTTCCCTGTCCTGCATTTTCCTGTTAACTGTACCATTGTCCACACCTCCAAGGGAAATACCCCAGGCTAAGCAGCAGACTCATACCTGTGCTTGGGCAGTGTGCTCCCCAGGCAGTCTGCAGCGGGAGAGTTTGGCTTTGGCTTTTAGCAAAGCACTCAGAGACATGCCACTGCACAGCCTTATCCCAGCATTGGTTTTATCTCTTTGGTTTGGACAAATGGCCCCCAGGGGCTGGGGCTGCAATTTTGTATGTCCTGAGCCTGCTTCTGGTCACTGTGAAAGTAATCATTGTTCAGCTGCTTAATAAGAGAGCAGAGAATCTTGTGGGGCTGCCAAAGCAAAGGTCCTAGGGCTGAAGTCCCATGGATACACATAACAGACACACAAATCTGACTATTCCTGTCACCCAGATTTGTTGATCCACTTGTCTTTGTAAGAGATGAGAAGATTGGGAGAGCAGACTTCTTCTCACAAGTGTCTTGATTTTACTTACTTGTCCTCAAGTGTGACAGGCCCCTTGGACAGCCATCACTCCCTCCTTCTGTGCATCTGCCTGGAGCACAAATGCCAAAATAAACATGCTAGATACAGAGGCGTTTCTCAGACTATTACAGAGCCTATTTTAACAGATGACTTATGTCTGTGGAGTAATGTATGTGGGAAACAGAGATACACTTCACACTTTTAGGAAGCTCAGAAAATTGTGATACTTCTAGGAATACAAATGACATAGGTTTAAGTACAATGAACAATCTCTATTACCACCCCATTTAATTTCCTTGTCCTTGGATTTCAATTCAGTTTCTCTACTAAGTACCATTTAAATGTCTAACTGAAAAAAAAATCTTTAATTACGTTCATGAATAGGGATAGTCCCTGGTTTCTGTTGTACAGGATTTTGTTTACATAGGCAATGGGAAGTTTGTTGTGGCTCACAGACACAGCAAACATTTCAGCAATATATCAGCTGTAAACACCAGTTGGTGAAGCTGTGCATCACTCAGTGCAATGGTTATGATAAGCACCTGCAATCTCTCTTGGGCAAATCTACGAGCTATTTTTTATTTAATAGTAAGCGATCAGCTGTAGAAGGGACATTTGCAAGTGTGAAAGCAAACGAAAGTGTGGGGGAGGAAGAAAGAGAGAAAATGATGAGTGCTTTACTGAAGATCTCAGCAAAATGTTGTTTGTTACTAGACAGGATTTCTCACAACAAAATTATTCAAACAGAAGGGACACAGCAGAGAGGACACAGTCAGAGCTGTGATCGCAGGAGTGGACTCAACGATAATGTGGATATGGATTATTTAGAAATACTACAGAAAGACTTTTCTACAGATCATGGTCTATTTTTCAACTCACACCCACACATCAAAATACTGCCTGTATTTGGTGAAATCTAATAATCTAGTTCTTGTCACTTGTAACTATTGGAGTCCAGGAGCTGAAATATATTTGGTTAAATAAGTGCTGTTTATTTCTATGGAAGTCCTTCTCTATTCTCGCCACTTTGAGAGCAAAATCCGAGGTCTGCAAGTACAGATGGATGACACTAAATTCCACTGTGCCTTATATCCATAGGTGGAGATCAACTATACTGAAAAGGTGCCGAAATAGAAAAAGCAAGTCTCTGGATATGCCTGAAAGAGAGAAAGCAGCCAGTGTTGTTCTTTCCTATAAAGAGGGATGCGACATAAGAAAAAAGTTTGAATGTCACATGGGTTGAGATTTGCAGAAGGTGAGGAAAAGTATTCTCCAAAGGACATATTTTTGGAGCTGCTGTGGGAAATCTCTCTCTGCAGGCAGATCTTGCTGTGGGGGAAGCTCACACCCTGCCGTGAGGGAGGACTGGCCCATTTGGAGCTTAGGATAAACACTTGGCAGGAAAGCAAGCTCCATCAAGGATCTGTATCAGGACTGGGCATGTCAGTCCTGCAAAGATTAACACATATGCTAAGCTTTCTGCACATGAATGTTCCCACTCTAATTCATGGGTGTAAACATATGCATGTGCATAGAATCAGGACCTCAGTACCTTTCTTCTGTAGATCACATGGAAGTTCTCCTGACTGCAAACGTGCAAGAAGGGTTTTGAGCAGAACTGAACAGCTTTTGCTGCAGGCCGGAAGTTTTGAGACCAGCACGTAGTCAGAAATGTGACTGGTCCATATGGCTGATTGCCATGAGATTCCCTCAACAGAAGTGCCCCTGATAACTAGGAACTGTTTTATTTTCTTAATCTAATGTTTTGATTGCTGCAAAACCTGTTTCTCATCTGCTTAAATGTACCTTTATATAATGGGGAATTGCCTTCATCTAGATTCAGCTACAGGTTAGCTTGTGGCATGTAGGAGCCGTGTAAAACTAATCTGAGTAATTATTTATTTTGTTATAGTTTTGTCCAAATCACTTAAGATTGTTCACGCTTACAAGGGAAATTTTTTCTTACATATTCCTTACTAAGCCCAGTTCACTGAAAATTTGATCAGATTTATGTCCTTATCAGTGTTCTGGTCAAGGGAATTCAGGACATTTTAAATCAGCGGATCATTACATGTATTATAGACTTTTTATTAGCATTCTTCTGATTGTAACATTAACCTGTCTAATTCCATTTCATTATAGCTCTGGTCTGCTGCTGAGCTGCTGGAACATGAATTTTGAAGCAAAATAATTAAATGAAATGTGGTCAGAGTTGTCAGTTCTTCAAGCAATGACGGTTTTGGTATTCAGACCAAGTATTTGTTTGTAATTCACCAACAAATTTCCATGATATAAGGATAATTTGTGTGCTGACCAATGTGTTGTTTGCAATCATGAACAGAAAAGCTGTTCACTGTACAGCAGGAATTAATCTTTGTGGGTCTTAGCTGAGAGCCTTAACCAAGAGCATTCCTCCTGTGTTGGGAAACCGAGGTCTCTTCACCAATTACTGCTGCATTTTTACAGTTAAGGATGGGGAGGGAAAATTGGATTCTACAGATGATTTGGCTGAATCATGAGTAAATCAAAAGGAAAGATGAAAAGAATTCCTGGGAAAGTATTTATAAACCCAGAGGACTGAATGACAAGCATCCAAGATTGCTAACAGAGCTAATAGAGGGAAGTGTGATACCTTCAACAGTGATTTTTGAAAGTTCATGGAGAACAGATGAGGTGCCAGAGGATTTCAGAGCCACAAAATACAGCACTCCACTGAGTTATAAAAAGGGGCATCCAGGAATTTACTAACCAATTCATTTAACTTCAATAGCAAGTAAACTATGTAAGGAGTCATAAAGGAGCCATTATGAAATCTTAGCGCAACCCAGAATCATAAATAATTGGGTGGGAAAGGGCTTTAAGAGGTCATCTAGTAATCTCATCAGAAATCTCGTAAGAGTCAACATTCAGCAAAATATGGTACTTGGATTTACACTTTTCAGCTGGCCCTTCCTACACACCCGAATAGAGTATCCAGCCATTGCTTGGGGAGGAGGAGCATTCCTTGGACAGAGCCCAATTTAAATGCACAGCTTGGTCTCTCCATTGAGCAAAAATCCCCAGAGGTGACAGGAGAAATTAGAGCAGCTGGCACAGGAAGGGAAAGCTGTTAAAGCTGATGGTCCTCTTTTTCAAATTAATATGCCCTGGACAGAGACCCAAATAACAGATCGTCTATGGGGTAAACTCTGGTAACACAAGGAGCTAATGCTGGTGTGGAGGGGCTGTGGGAAAGAGTGTTCTGGTGAAGGGAGATTGTAAAAGAAAGACTTTTCCTTCCCAACCCCATAGGGCAATGGAGAGGTCAGCCTGCCTTCCTGGAGAAGCAGGAGAGGCTGCAGCCAGCCCCAGGGGGAGGAAGAGTTCTGCTGCCTCCAAAAGTCCCATCTGAGCTGAGGAGGGTGAGAGGAGCTGGCTGTAGAGGGGTCATCTTTCCTTTGCCTTGGGCTGGGCATTCCTTAAGCTACCTAGAGCAGTATCTATGTGTCCTCATGGAGGAAGCACAGTCCCCACAGTGGGGAAGGAGCCCAGTGCCCAGGGCAATGGCAACCAGGGCACCCGCCATCAGCTGTGCAAACTCTAACACTACCTCAAGGTAGCCAGCAAAAGGAGTTCTGCCATGGCTGGAGACAAGGATAAAAGGTATTTTTCTTTAGGGCTTGAAAGGCTCTTTAACCATTAATTGGAAAGTTTTAAAACTTTCCTTCCACTCATGCTTCTGTGAACTTTTATGTAGTTTCAGTCCTTCACTGCAATGTTAAATGGTAACTTTCGGGTCTCAAGTATCGTGCTGAACTCAGCAGAATAGCTCAGGACATCCATGGAAATACTGAGTGTCACATGTCAGATTATAAAATTAGGATGGGTCTTCTGGTGCTCAGCCTAAAATGCTGAATTGCATCCTGACCTTGACAGAAGACCACCAACCCTGAAGCACCAAACTGGCAGTGTGGTACAAGAGCTTTACCTGTGAGATGAAATCCTGTAACTTTCTTTGTGCTCACACACAGCTGCTCACCAAAGCCAACCAGCCAAATCACTTGAATACTGACTAAAGTAGCAAACTGTGACTTCAGAACTTATCTAGGATTTTGCCCAGCCAGTATATGTGTATTTTTCTCTTAAATGCAAAATGGCACGAGGTCATTTTGAAAGGGATGAGGAAAAAAAAAGAACAGAAGTTTACTTGTCATTAGACATAGATAGTAATAATCAAAAGCAATAACCAAACCATGTGAGGAAATTGAATACAGACAAACCACAATGCTAAATGAGAGAGGAGCACCAATTATGTGCAAGAGAGATCTTATTATACGGCGTTCTGATTACCTTAAATTATATTTTTTAACAGACATCCATTTTTATTTTTACTTCTAAAACAGGTGAAGTCCTTTTCAAGTATTGACGTCAGCGAGGCCCATCAATTGTTCCTATAATAGCTCAACTACCACTACAGCCACAAATGCTATGAAAGAGCTAAGTAGTCCCTGCACAAAGGGGATTTGGTCTGGTCATTGCCACAGCACATATGCACGGCCTAGTCTTTCACAGCATAGTAATTGATATTGATTTCGTGTATAGAGGTTCCCTCCCTCTGTGCACTGGTCTTTACTTTAAAGAAAAAAAAAAAGTAAGTTAAAGACATGATGATCTATCTTGAAAATAGATATAATTTTTTTTCTTCTTTAGAAAATGTAGTGAGTTCAGTACTCATGAGATACGCTGGACCAAGGCCAGGGCAGCCCTCCAGCATGGTCCTCAGGAGAGCAGGTCTCCATATGGGACTGCCTACATCTCTTGGCAGTGCTTTTTGGGGGATCCTTTGGGTCAGCACAGCATCACTACACACACTTCTCTTTGGCACAGGAGTACCATGATGATCTACATCCTGGATCAGCGCCACCAGCTCTTTAAGCCACCAGCTGACAACGTGGCTGCCAGTTCAGTGTCCCTGGTCACATCCAACCCCTGCTGTATCCCAACCCACCCCTCACGTTATTTCCTGTTTGGTCTTTCCTTTATGTTTTGACCCTTAATTATTACTAAGTCTGCATCCTTTTCTCTCACAGCAGTCGTGGATTGCACTATTTATTTATCATTGCTCTTGTTTTGTTTTAAAAGACATCCAAACTTGGGGATGGGGCGGAAATGGAATGGGGGCAGTGGATGCTACCATGAGCTCGTGGTGATGGTTCAGTGGAAAACTTCAAGCTGTGCCAGGCTAAGGAAGGCCAGGAGAGCTGCGAAGGCCAGTCAGCTCCAAGGGGACACTTGAACTCCCTGGGGAAGGCAAGGGAAATCTACTGAAAACTGAAATTACACTTTTGCTTCCTTCCTGTTTATCAAATGAATCTACCTGGGGTTTTACTTCCAGGTGTGAAGAAGGTTTCTACTAACAGGAGGTTCCACGTGGCAGAGGAAGGGCTGGAGGCTACTGGCAAGCTGGCCACACTCAAGAGTCCCAGAGGGCAGCGATGTGGGGTGCCCAAGGTCTTGCAGCACTGCACAGCCCAGCAGCTTTTGCAGAACCACCTCTAACTGTGCCTGCTGCTGCTGGAACCTGAACCCTTGGATTCATTCACTCCTCATCTGTACTTTGAGAAGGATTGCACATTCACCAAAACATCTTCGCTGGCCACAGATTTCAAGTGCCCTTGGATGCAGTTTTAGTTTAGGTACCATTGTACATTTCTGACAAGTACCTCTCATGAGCACAAGCATACCTGTTTCAGCTGACTGCTGCACTTACCCCAAAGTCAGAGACTAAAGATGGCAGCTATCCAAGCCTTATTGATAAAAAACAAATGTTTTTGAAGGCCCTTGGAAATGTACTCTCTTTCATAAGATGTCCAGCACCTCTTGCTGCAGACTGGACTAAAAATACTCCAAGTATAGTTCAGGCTTTTGTCATTCCCACTGCCCACGGGAGCAGGATGTGCAGAGGCAGAGGATATAAAAAGTTCATTCAGGAGTCTGTCTTTTTTACATTCTTAAAGTGACCCCAAACACTGTAAGCTTCCCTTTCAGTTATGACTGGAAAGTCTGGCTTTTTCTGACTCTTCTCTGGCTGGTGAGAAGTGGGAGTCAGAGCCTCAGCCATCATTTTGATGCTGCTTTCCTGCTACTTTCCTGCAACTCTGACTCCCAATGCCTGTGGCCACAAACTGGCCATGCCTCCCTGTTCCTGCCCAGCACAGTTGAACATCCCTACAGCATCTATGTCCCAAGCTCAGCAGCAGGGCCGCTGCCAGATGAGACCAAGCGAGCTCTCATTCACCTTCACCAGAGCAAGGCCAGCACAGAGGGGACCCCCAGCTGCAGCTGGTGGCACCAACATCAATTGCATCCCACAGCATAAAGAGTAGGGCAAAGTGGATTTATTGCATCCTCCCCAGGATCTCTAAGATTTAGGTCAGGATATTAACTAAATCTACCTTGTCCAAAAAGGCTTTAAAATAAGATTAAACATTTCTTCTTTCTACTCACTTTTCTCAATCTAAGATGAAAGGCACTTCTTCCTGAAACCTGAAATCTTGCTGATAACCCTAGAGTTTTAACCCAAGTGATGGTGTGATTTAGAATGAGGAGGTGACCATGTACATAAGATGAAGAAGATACAGAGGTTTCATTTCCTACAAACTAATTCTCTACAAGCTGTGTAAACTTTCTTTCATATAAACAAAGTCTTTACAGACAAAGATGTTAGGGTTTTTTCCCCTTTCAGTTATTTAGAGAAAAAATAGGAATGCAATTTTGCTGTCTAGGCCCTTCAGCCCATCCCAGCAGACTGGGAGTTGCTCTGGTTGCCTTCCGCAGTGCACTTCCTCATGTTCTGACTATAAAACAAATGTAAATAAACTTGCAAAGAAACAACCTTGTGCAGCCGGATATTACTAAGCAGTTTCAAGTTTCTGCATTAAGTTGACACTAATTTGTATTTATCTCCCCAACACAAATACCACCATCTCTCATTACAAATGGGCAACAAACAGGAGCCAACACAACTGCTTATGACTCTACCACAATGCCATTTTCTCTCCCATCACTCTTTCATACCTTAGTTTAGTGAGACTCCAAAACTCAGATCTAAAAATACATCAAATGGTAATTCTTCAAAAGAGGGAGTAATTCACACATCCAGTTCAGTGACCCAGCTCTGGTTTGTGTATTTGCTCCCAGACTGTCCCAGCCAAACGTGGAGGCAGGGAAGGAAGCTGCCAATTTGTTTTGCTCTCCTATTGCGCTTTAGGTCTGGTGAAGCCTTCTAGGAGGAGAGTGGAGTCATTCCTCCTCAGAGGGCTCAGTGACCCCACACTTTGGAGAAGGAGTGTGAGAGGGGAAGAGGTGACTGCAACACCCTGAGGGGTGGTATGCCTCCTAGAAGGAGGAGGGAGCACCTTGAAGCCAACCTCAGAGGTGATGGAGAGATGGTGGCTTACCTGAGGGCACAAAGGAGTGGGCTGGAGGCTGTAATACAGAAGGCACCAGACTCAAAAACAAGATTAGGGGAAGAACCTGCCCTCCAAGGACATGAAAAGAGTCCTTAATTTTAACCTGAGATATTTTCTACAAAAAGTCACTCTACTGGAGCTTGTTTTCTGAGAAAACATGGTGCCAGGGAGTCCCTGGGAGATTCCTCATGTGGACACTTTCAGGAAATGTTGCAGGTCTACCAAGGGACCTGACTCAGGCCAAACAGACAAACAAATCATTATGGTCAAATATAAAAGTACCATCAGAAAACAGCAGTATAATCCTTTAAAAATATTCCAGAGCACTTAATTCCCTCTCGTATTCAAGTGTCCATAGAACCAATTAGAAAGTCTATTTGCTGTTATTTGTTTTCCTTCATAGCATTATTCCATACCAGTACATTGCATGTCATTTAAGAGGAAGAGTGTACCAGAAAAATGTTTTTTTGTCTCATTAATGCCCCATGTCTAAAAATAGATCCAGCAGATTTAAAATGAATGCTCGCTATATTTGCCTACCTCCAAAAATTGTCTCCATGCCTAAAGACACGTTTTCCTAGAGAAACAATGGAAGCCTCCTCAGAATGATGCTATTTAGTAAATAAAGCAGAAAAAATGCCACTGGGAGGTGGTGATGTGTCTGGCTTGTTCTGGAGTACTTGGGAATTATTTCTGGAGGGCAATATTTCAGAGCAGCAACTTCTAGAGAAGATAGTTTGCATCAAGAATAAAATAAACAGAGAAGATGTTGTCAGTACAACCACCTGTACTTCAAAAAAAACCCTAATTGAAAAATACTACTGTTACCCAGTTCTCTGTGTTGATAATGTGTTCTTGATCACACATGGGAGCCTCACATGAAGGAAGAGCTACCACTTTCTATGTCACTGCTGTCTGCAGCCACTCCTTCTCAGGACAGACACAATCTCCAGCTAAGTCCCAAACTCAGCTTTTTACCTTCCTTTTTTTCTTTGCCATATCTCTCCCCAGTGACTCTAATACCTGTTTCAGACAGTACCAGTGATCTGACTTTCCAGCTTCAGCCATGCAAATGTAAAATGCCAACAGCAAAAACAGATGCCTTAATACTGCTGCTCCTTAAGATAATAAAGCCAAATATATATTATAATCTGATTTCTCACTTTATTAGGTACTTTATCATTTATGCTCCATTTTCCAACCTGGTTTGTTACTTCAAGATAAAGCAATTATGTCCTCAAATATGATTGGACTGTGAAACTCAAGCCTGTGAAACCATGGCCCAGCAACAGACAGAACTGTGCTGGAAATACCATCGCCAGCAAAACCAAAGCTGTTATGCTTGACACTTAAGGAGAGCAGTGACCAAGCACCTGTGCTATCCCTCTGTTCTGCTGCTCCCCAGATCTCCCTGAAGTGGCACAGAACCCAAACCAAGGGAGAGAGCACCAGGTCTGCCACAAAGGGCAGGGAGGCAGCCAGCACCATGGGGTCAAAGACAATCCAGAACAAACGGAGCCACAGGCAAAAAAAGGAAAGGGATTGTAACTCATGAGAAAATCAGGTGAGAAAAAGGAAAGCAAACCTTTCTCTCAAGAGCTGTTGAGAGTTTTTGCCTGAAACAGAGAGAAGCCAGGCAGCAGCATAACTGCACCCCAAAGCACATGGCCCCCATTTGTAGCTTCCCTGGTGCTGGGGTGCAGCACCTGGCTGGTCCCTCAGCTGGTCTGGCAGGCTCAGGCTGTTTCCAAGTAGGATGAGCAACTGAGGACTCACCAAGCCCACCTGCCTGCAGGTGCTTATGTCACGAGCAGAATCCTGCCAGCCAGCAGCTCCTCACCCCCTCACAGTGCTGGGTCCAGGCAGGAGGAAAGGCAGTCACTGGCCACCTGCCAGCACATCTTGCATTGCCTCAAATCCACTGTTCTGACTACATGTTCTGTTCGGTATGAAACAAATCGACTGGAGGAAATGAACAGGATTTTGCTTTTAAAAGTATTGTGTCAGGTACATTAACAGTTCTACCATACGTGTTAGTCAGCTCTTCAGAGAGCGCTTGGGTTTCATTTCTGCTGTAATTTTATCAGCATCTCGCTTCAAGCCTCTCCTTGGCTTTCCTGCTACTTAATTTATTTTCCTTTGCAGTCATATATTGAGCCATCTACAATGCTCTGCTGGCTGCTAAACCTCTGGAAACACATCACACCAAAGTGTTATAGTGACTCACCTATGGCTCTTGTTTGCAGTTTTTACTCATGTAACAAACACTAACTCTGTGTTTAGGACCCATTACTCCAATGATTGCTCCTTTTTAGCTTAGCAGTTGCTGAGCACAGATAGTAAAACTGAAGACTTCTGTGGTGGAATAGCAGTCATTTGTCAGGTTTTAACAAAGTTCCTGAGATGGAGGTGGCAAACAGAAAGCAAGGAACTATTGTCTAGTTATTAACACAGTAAAGGTGAATATAAACCCAGCTGACATCTCAGGAGCAGCACGTCATTAAGGGGGTGCTGCAGCAAGTCACTGAGCAGGATCAGCTCAGCTCCCCCAGCATCAGTGCTGAGGTGAATGTCATTCACCCTATTTATCAGTGACATTATTTATTCTGTGTTATTTATTGGTGGAATATGTGAATTTGACAGCAATCTGTGAATGACAAGGAGCTAAGAGGTATATCAAATATCGGGAGCCATCCATCATAAATGTAGATGATTTAAACAACTCAGAGATTTGTCAGAACAATGAGACATGAACTTCAATGGAAGGGGAGGGAAAAAAGCAGATGTCAGACTACACCTGGGGCAGAAGACAGATAAGCCAGGCTCATTCCTACAGACCAGGAGTGAAAGGAGGATGTTGGCTGCCCATGAGTGCTGTCACAGCCGTCACACTCTCACAGTCACACTAAATTCAAGAAGATAATTCTTGACTGGAACTGGGGGTATGTAAAGTCAAGGGAAACTGAATTTCACAGCTTCAGGGAAGGGGTAAGGTGGCCCAGAGCTATGTATGTAGCCTGGCAGGTACTGCTGCTGCTCCCAGGGAGGAAGGGGAGGTGTATTTTGGGATGGTCTGTGTCTTCTGTCACCCATAGCCACTGCCACATGTGCTCTGATGTCATCTCATGTGGCAGATGCTACTCTGGTAGGACGAGCACTGGCAAAGTGGGCAGCCAAGCTACAGCTCTTTAACTTGGGCACTGCTCTATATTAGCCAGTGTGTAGAAGCAGGCAGAAACACACTCCTAAGAGTAATTATTGATCCCACAGGCTCATTACAGCTGCCTTAACTCCCCCTGCAGTGATTATGAGCAGCTAGAGTGTTTTAAACAGCAGGGTTGTGTCTACATGTCTGCTAAGTGACATTTAAATGAGTTAACTAGTACCTGTGAGGAGATGCATTTTTCAACGATGGCCTTTTTTTCCCCCTCTCTTTGGCACAGAGAAAGGCAGCAGACAGACAGACAGCTTCCTTCCACCCTGGGCGGCCTAGGAAAAATCCATGTCTCCCTGGTGGTCTCCCTGCACCTCGCTTGTCTTCCCATCTCCAGCCTCAGCATACTCTATCTGTGTGGAAGTCCACACAGAGCAGGAAGGACTGCAAGGGGAAAGAAAAGCATTTTGTTTGCTCTGAGACTTGAAATGGCTTTTTCTGGCCTGGGATAACACCAGGATACCTGGAAGACAAACTCCTGCCCCTGAACTCCAAAATTCGGAACAACTTTAAGATAGCTCAAATTTGGTGGCCAAAACTGGCTGCCCTAAAAATCAATCAGCAGCTTTGAAAATATACACCTAAAAAGGATCTTGCCTGAAGTGGGGGGAAGCTGTCACAAATAGATCACAAGCACCCTCTGTTTAAATGCTTTGAGAGTACTGGGTGTCGCAACTGAAAGAAAAAAGGCTCCCAGGAGCCAGAGCTGTGGCACAAAAACAGCCATCTTATAGAAACTGGGGAGACATATTGAAAGTTAACTACTCCAGGGAGCCAGCAGATGTTAAATAGAGTAATTAATTTAGTCTGAAATGGGAGAGCCCTGTCATCAGAGGACTCATGTCGCATAAGGAGGGGATGGACATCAGCCTGACGAGGTGTCCGAGAAAATGCTTTTCATCAGGAGAGACATATGAGAATTAAAGAACAGCTGAGAATATTGCTCAGGAAAGAAGGTCATCTCTGACTGGACTCTCAACTGTTTACAGGGAAAAAAATCACTTCACTGGAAAGAAATAAATGTGGTCTCAGCTGAAACTATCACAAGGGGCCCAACACTGAGGTTCTTCTATAAAGTGTATGAACCCAAATAACAAGCAAGAAGTGGGGGGGATATCTACAGAAATGACCCATGGGGCCTGAGGAAGGAGGGTGAACAGCACTGGCAGGCTAGTGGCTGGAACCCAGGGCCACTGCTGCCTTCATACAGCCCCGCCCACAGTGCAGGCAGGCACAGCCCACTGCTGCCAGTCAGCTGGTGCTGAAAAAAACCACGGTTCCAACCCAGCCCTGTCCATGAGATGGGATTCACGCTCTGCACTAACCTGTGCCATGACAGGGACCATGGGGAAGGTGGGTAGGAAAACTCCCAGAGGTCTGTCCCAAAAGGCAGGTGGTAAAACATCTGGGAATAGACCCTTTGTGGGATCTTGAGGGTGAGTTCACAGTAACAGAGGATCTCAAGAGGATCTTGTGGAAAAAATAAAGAGCCCTTCCCCCCTCAATTCTGGCAGTTTCCAGATGGGAAACTGAAATGAAACTTTTTTTGAAATGTTCAGAAACCTTTTGAACCTCATTAGTTTTCATTTCATATGGCTCTGCACAAAGAAGTACATAAACCTGCAGCTCTTTCAGATGAGATGATGTAACGTTCAGATTATATCGATTGGAGCAGGGAGGGGAGCATTCGTCTCAGTATATTTTAACAAAAGAAGTCATTTTATGCAGCCTTTACAATGCTTTCTTATTTCAGGGGTCATGGGAGCTGCATAACACCAGGTCTTCACGGCCTCAGAAACCAAATTACTTAATTTTGAGGAAACAATACCTGCATGCAATTAAGTTCTTAACTTTACTCATGTGAGTAGTTTGAATTAGTGCATGGAGAATACTTGCAGGCTTCCAATTGCACATGTGTAAGTTTTGGCAGGGCTTGATTGTTAACCATGTTAATCTTGAGGCCTTACTTTCTTTGTTTTCAGCAGCAAACCTAAAAAAACTATATATATGCTATCAACTTTGAAAATCCTGTAAAATCAATTTCGGAGACTTCAAGGAAATTGAAGGAAATGTGATAAAATTAAAATGCTCCCACTTAAATAAAATTTTATTTCCCTTCCAGTAACATACAATATTTAACTAAAAGTTTTAATACATTCAGTAAAATATGGGCATATTATTAACCTCCTCAGAACGACACAATTTACTGTAAAGTCATTACCATTCTGTTCACTCATGTCTGGCCTCTTTGTTTCAAGTCTGTTTTCCCAGCTTATAGTATCAGGTCAACAGACTCTAACATTAATGAGTAATGCGTCTGGAATTTTTCCTTGCAACACCAAACCTCAGACCAAGCTCAGGCAGAAGGGCCATGCTGTGAATAGGATGGGAAGCAGCTTCAGCTCTACCTCTTCTTTCCATTCTCCATCCTATCCCACTTTGCCTTGCGAGAGGGCTCCTACATAGGCTGCTGCCTGTCCCCGACTTCATTTCCTCCTCTCACAGCTCTCAGAAACAGCATCTGGACTTTTGGAAGTCCAAATCCACGCTTTCTCAGGGTCTAGTAGACAAAAACACTGTCACTGTGCTTCCCATGTCCTGTATTCAAAATCTGCAACAGCGACCTCGTAAGTCCTGAGGCAAACTTGTTTCTGCAAGGTGAGACAATCAGAGATGATCTGCTTAGATAAATAAGTATTTCTGTAATTTCTGCGGTGCTGCCCAAGGTTAACTCAGTGAAGTGAGGGTGTGCCCTGCTTCTTTTTATCTGCCTAATCTGGAAAAGAGCACTCCACAATCATCAGAGCTTTACTGGCAGCGCTGAAGGTGTCACGGTGCAGGAGAAGAATGTTGGTCTCTCTCCTCAGCACTTTAAACTTCTACAGGCTTCAGGTTTGGGGGAAGTGGGGTGTCCTTCTGAAACTTTCCGTCAGTAAGTTTAGTGTTTTATACAGATATTAGCAAATAAAAACCAAGTTGCGTGAAAAATGTCAGTTCTATTTTTGCCAACTAAAATAGAACAGGAAATTGTATGCTTAACATATGTGGAGAACTGCAAAACTGAACCACAGATATGTAACCACTGTTATTAAGAATGGTAAATACAGTTGCGGAGGTGAAACGGATTATGCCTCTGGATGTTTCCTTTAATGTGAATTCCAGCTATGAACTTGGTTTGCTTTTGCTTTGCATATGAAGGTGAATAGAAGATCCTTATGACAACTTTAGGAAACAGAATTGCATTGTTACAAGTCAGTCGTGTATTTATCCACTGCCTTTTATGAGAAAACAAACGTATTATGGTACACAAACTAAGGAAATGGTTTCCAAATACACTAATTTCAGAAATGCACCAACAGCTTTGATAGGAAAGACCTAAATACGAATGTCTTGCAAACAAAAAAAAAAAAGGAAAGAAAACTCAATCTAAGTTGCTAAGCCACAGACTGGTTTAAATGATGTCCGGAATCCGGATGAACCAAAGACTGTCACACCCCAGATATGAATCATAAGTGCAGGTCTCTTTGGGATGCCCTGGAAAGCCCCATGCAGAAATCACAGCTCCTCCAAGGTCTGAGCCAGTGGACTGCTCTGCTGAGGGTGCCCAGATGCTGCAGCATCAGGAAGGTGGACCTGGTGACCCTGAGCACATGTGCCTGGCCCCCTCCTCTGCCAGCAGAGTAACTACACAAGCAGGGAGTCTGAAAAACACTGTTGCCAATATTTTTATTTATCAGAGGAGAAGGTTTTGGAAATTTTCTGTTTGTTCTTAGAAAGCACTCATTTTCCTAAAGAAACAGCCAGGCTTCTTTCCACAGCTCTGAGGCTCAGGCTCAATATTTCCACACTAACTCTTTTCCCCAATAAATGGTGTAGTTACTTCTGCAGCTAAATCTCCCCTTTCCAGTCACCAGTTTAGCTAGTGCCAAGAGAGGGGCACTGCATGGAATAGATCATATACCTGAGAGAGGCAAGCTGCTCAACCCTTCCATCATCCTTTTTTAAGTGAGGTGGAACAAACTACAAGCCAGTGGGTTTTGTACCTACCAGTTCAATCAACCCAAAGTTCCAAATGAAGGGAGTCCCACTCTTAGATGCTCTGCCAAAAAGACACAGTATGACATGGACAAACAGAGGTGGATTTCTTTAAGAGCTTTAATTTACTGTGCAAAGAAACACACTAACTTTCAGGAAAAACAAGGTTTCAGGCAGCATCCTTAAGAGGAGGGAGAAGGGGGAATGGAGACAGCATATGCCAAAAGCAATCTGTGAGAATTTCTCCTCCAAATCCCGACTGCCATATCCATCACAGAGGGACAGAGCAATGCTGAGTGCTCAAGGTACACAAGCGATAGCCACAAGCAGAAACTGGGTGTTTCTCAGGGACAGCCCTTAGCCTTTGCTCTTTTGGCATCAAGCTCATATTCAAAAATTATGATGGCACATATCTGTGAGAAAACAGAGCCCCCATCAGAGGCAAATGGTCACTGCTGATGCCAGCAACTCAGCTGGCCCCCAGCCTAAGGCATTGCCAAGCTCACGGGTACTCATGTGTGACTGGAATGAGGACCCTGCCGGGGAAGGTTTGCAACAGGCTTAAAGTTGAGGGCTACTAATCTAATTTCTTTTCAGACTGGTAATTTGTGACTCACAGACAGGCATCTATTTTTAGGGATGGCTTCAGCCAGCTCCAAATGGAAATGCAAGAGACTGTGGCCTCCAGCAATTGCAGCCACTTTTACCCGCCCAGCTCCTGACACAAGTCCTTTGGCCAGTGCAAGTCAGGCAAAGGCTATTACTGTGCAGTATTGTAATTACATGCTTTAACCTGTCAAGGTTAAACCCATCACACAGGTTATTTTGAATTATACACGAAATGCCTTGGCTTTGCACTGTTTTCCCCCTCCCTGCCTGCTCAAACACATGCTGGGAGCCTTTTCCAAACCACCCCGTCACCGTGTGCAGTGTCTTCCAGCACGGACTGTCTGATACGCTCTGAGTCAGCTACGTCCGACGAGCCACAGCTGGCCTGGAGCTCAGCCAAAGACTTTTCCCTTCAGTTTTGTTGCACAATGTGATCTAAATACCCAGTCCCATCTAATTTGTTTGCTTCTTGGGTTTAAGGAAACTGTATTTCACTTCGTGAGGTCTCAAGTTAGGGAAACATCTTAAGGTCAGTGTTCAAAACCAATTCAGACAGCAACACAAATAAACATGGATTGGAAAAAGAGACATAGTCAGGAAAAAAAAAATAAAGCCCAACAAACATTTGTGACTAGACTATCGCTTTCATTAGAATCATGCTCTGGAATTTAAGTTTCATCTGTTTCTGTGAAAAATATGAACGAAGCAATGTATAACCAAGGAATGAATTCTTACTTGACTGTGTGTCCTGGTTTCAGCTGAGTTTAAAGGACAACACTGTGCAGCCTTTTTCTTCTTGCAAATTTTTTTTTACTAAATTTGGTAAAAAAAAAAAATCAAAATTTTTGGAGTGACACTGAGTCACTAAAATTGTTTAAGGTAAAGACTGCCAAGATGTTTGAAAGTCAGCTGTGGCAGAGACTACATTAAGAAGCAGCCCAATATGTATTTTTTTCACTATCCTTATTTTTACTTCATCCTGACAGACAGAACTTCTTTGGAAAAGCCATCATATTTTAAAAATTACTGTTTTACAACTTTAAAAAGCTGTAGTGTGATCTAAAAATAAAATTTGATTCTGATGACACAGAATTTGGAAAAAAAAATCATCTCTGCCTCAGAGATAACAAAACATAAAAATTTTAAATTAATTTTTTTTGCTCAAATTTTGAATAAAATGATTTTTTAACACATGAATGTGTATTTTTCTAGTATTTTATTCATGTTCTAGCAATGACTTTCATTTTGAGGGACAATATATAAATTAGTTTTATTTGCAAATTATATTAGAAAAGGGGATCTATGCTGTGATTCTAGTAATGGAACAAAGAGTTTACATTGCTTCAAGTTGGTTATGTGCTTGCAAACATCCCTGAAGTGACACCCAAATATGGAGTGGAAAACAAACAAAAGGTCTCAGCTGTGACACACACATCCACTAAGGGATAAATGCACCTGCCCCAAGTAAAAGCAGCTCATGTCCACCTAACAAAAAGGCCAGGAAACATCAGGTTGCTGCCACCACACCTGGCAGCCCAAACCCAGAACAGGGCTGGGGGAGTGTGCAAGACACTGCTGCACAACATCAGTGTTTCTCAAGATTTTCCAGCATGTTTTTTGGCTCCCCTGTCTTGCCCAGTCCATGACTGCTCCCTGCCTTGGTGGGGGCAGCAGCTCTGAGTGCTCACCAGAAGCACTGTGCACAGTGTCCCTGTACAGCACCCCAGGACACACGGCAGGGACCTAAACAGTCACCTTCTAAATTGACTTCTTGTTGTATTTTATGCCCCTTTTCAAAATGCCTTTTGGAAACTGCTAGTCAGTTGGCAGATATTGTCCTTAAAACTGGTGTCACTGCTGTGAGAAGGATGGCACTACCAAGAAGAGATGAAAATGGCACTGAACTCAACTAGCACCCTCTGTAGAACCCTTGATGTGAGGTGAAGGGCACTGCTGAGGCACAACTTCCTCATCCAGAACAGCCTTGTGATGACCCACATGGAGATGATGAGAACCACAGTGAGATTGTGAAGGTTTCAGACCACCCTTTGTCACAAGCCAGGTGACAGCCAAGGCTGGTGCAACACAGGCTTCCTGCCTGTTCCATTGTTCCTTTGCTACCTGACTTGGAAGCTCTCATGCTGGCTGCTCTCAGAGGAGGAGGCATGATCACTTTTCTCCAAGATTACAACTGTACCCCAGCTTCCATCCAACACAGATCTTCCACTGGTGACCAGAAAGTGAAAAAAGGATAATCATCTCACCAGAAGTTTCAAAACCCGGCAGATTCCACGCCAGGGTGGAGAGCTAGTTCCAGTCTGACTAGTCCTCTTATTTATTTGTTTAAGGGCTACCCCAGCAGTGAGCAGGGAAGAATTCCATCCCCATGTAGGAGTGTGCTGCCAAGTTCCTCTGACCTGCAACAAGACTCACCAACATTTCCTGGTTCCCTCCATCCCCAAATGCTAGCAAGAAACCTATTCAACACCTCACAGCAAACAGCAAGATCTTTCATGCCTCAAAGGCGTAATTTAATATGGGGAACAAATTTACCTTTTCTTCGAAAACTCTACTTTCAGTGTAGCCAACTGAACATACTTCCACATAAACTGGCAATAAATGGGGAGGAGGAACTTGCAAAGAGAAGTGCCAATTTGCCTGTGCCCGAATCAAAGCACTTGCTCGCTGCAAGCATTAGGGCAGCAGCATGCGCAGAAGCACATTGTTCAAATGGAGTTCCTATCGCAAAAATAAAAGCTTGCACATGGTGAAAATGAGGTATAAAATCTTAAGTTCTCTTCCTCATTAGCACAGTGGGACAGTAATATCAGAGGTGTTAACTGGCAGGTGTGTTCTTAGAGAATTGATCACTCCTGTTGCACGGTGCAGCTCAGAGAACAGAAATAAGATGTAAAAGTGAACATGCACCAGCTCTCTTTTCACCCAGGTTGGGTCCTATGGCCATAATGTAATAATGTGAATAATACGTGTTGTTAAATAGCTCAGTAAAACCTTTTCTCATGAATTTTAATTCTTGCAGAGGCACAATATTCTAGAGGTCAGATTCAGTCCTTAGAATAAGAGGCAGGGCTGACAAGCATCATGTTCAGTGCAGGCAGTAGCAGTGAGCACATGCATGTAGTGGGCCTGGCTCATGCCCCCAGGGCTCCCTAACACACTGACATCCCCAGACTGCACTGACAGCATGGGTTGGTGCTGCCAGACCCCTCCATCCCAACAGCAGAAATAAGGTGAGAAACAGTTTTTAAGAGGTGCCTGGAGATGTTTCCAGGATTGCAGCCCTTTAAAAAATCAGCATGCAAAAGCTCCAACAGATTAGGAGGATCCACTGCAATCAATGGAGATGAACATGGTAACCCTTTTCAAGGGCTGACCCATTTGTTTCTCTCTGGATGAACTACTTTTGAGACAGCTCAAACACAAATCTGTCTTGTTTATACATAAAAGTCCAGAATTTACTAATTTATAAAAATGACTAGAAATTAACAAGTCCAGTGATCTGCCTTAGAAATAATCAACCCCACTGACTGTGGCTTTCCCTCTGTCACCACTTTGTGGATAAGAAGTGACTAGTAAACACCAACCTTGTAAATGTTGCAATGCCCAGGCTCACTTCAAACTATTTTCCTTACAATAAAACCCTTTTCATTCTTTGTTCCTTTCTTAAAATATTTTTTCTGAACACAGGAAAAAATCTACACTCTTCTTTGAATGAATCAAAAGATATTGTTCCTATAACCCATATGCACTCACCATGCAGTGGATAGAGTGCTTCACCTAAGAGTCCTTTTGGTGTTTGTTGTGTTGGTTTTCGTTGTTGCAATGAACCAGGTCTTAAGATGGTGAAAGGAAATTGTTGCCAAATTGCCAAGTCCCTACACCAGCACTAGAACAGAATCTGAGTCCAGAGCTCTAAAGAAAATTAGGAGATACAGGGAACACTGCCCTGGATTTCTATATGCCAAAACCAGACTGATTTGATGTAGCAGGATGCTGTCAGCCAGCTCCAGCCCTGGCTGAGATCAGTCACTACTCTCAACAGGAGCTGAACTGGACCCTTCACTCTCTCCATCAGATTTTGCCTGAATGAGGAATGTTTTCAATCAGGGTGGGATGGGAAAAGTTAAGAGCCTTTCAGGAATGGCATATCCTGAGTTTCCAGAAGCTGTCTAGGTCAGCCCAGAGTCTGGCCAGCCGCTGCACTCATCCCCAGTATTTACACTGACAGTGGAAACATGCCTGGAACAGCTGCAAACAATTACATCTCTGACCCTCTCACTGCGAGGCCCTGTAACGCAGGATCCTGCCATTCACACTACACAGTGCAGCACCTACTCCTCACTTCCCTAGGAAAACATCCACACTAAACTTAATTCATTATGGCTAATTGGCACCCAATTGAATTCTTCTAAAAGGTGTGCTTTGCAATATCTGTCATCTGAAAGCTTCCCTTACCAGAAGGAAACATCTGTCTTCTCCTCAGTGGGTTGAATGCAAAGGTTTTCAGTTTCCATGTTATATGTGTATACCAGAGAGTGTCAGGACAGAGTACAACAAGGGTTTAAAATTGTAATGTGCTCTGGCACTCACAGCCTGGGCAGTAGCATCACTGAGACCTCCCACTCATATCCATGCTTTTTTCCCCACCACTCTCATCCTTCCAAAAGCAGCCCCTAAGCCAGTGTCCACTTTTGTTACAGCATCTGTCCAAAACAAAACTCCAACCTCGAGTCACACCCCCACACTGAGTCCTGTGTCTCCTCCCTTCTCTCCACCTTGGCTCTGCTCCCACAAATCCTCCCCCTGTTTTACCAACCCAGAGCCCCTCATTTGCTCTTGGCACAGCCTGGCCAGTCAACGCCAAGACTTGCTCCTGCCCTGGACTGGGAAACTCACACCTTGGCATTTTGCTCACAAGTGGAACTTCAGGTATCAACAACTGCTTCTCACAACCACACTGCTCTGAAGAAGCCACTACACATCGCAGCACTTAGGCATCTCTGGAGTAAAACCCACTAAGAGCCAGGCCTGGCATCCACCCATGATCTCTCCCTCCCTCCTCTACTGCTCTTGCTCTGCAAAGCAAGGAAAGTATTGTCACGAATTCTCACAGCATGAGTGGATCCTGAACTGACACAGAAAGGATTGCTATCACCTCAGAATAATCCTGGCACTGGGAATGTACAGAGAAGTGGTTTAGGAACAGAAACATTAAGAGGAAAACAGAAAGCAGAAACTCGGCTGGCATGACAGAAGGTATCAAATGCCAAGTTTCTTCATATTTACAGACTCACACAGCTTCAGTGAGAGAAAAAAGAATAAATAATGGAGTCATCAATTTATAATCCTCAAGACTAATGGAAAGAATGATGGAACTATAACAGTGAAGCCACACTCTAGTCTCTTTGGCCTTATTTTAGCATCTTCCCTTCCTTCTCTCGCTTACAGACTTTTAAAGTAACATTTAGATCTAAACTCTCTCACACAAAGAAATCTTGAAACACAAGTTGATAAAAATACACAGAGTAGAACAGTACAACAGCCCTGGACTTTGGCTGAGCCAGCAATTGGGCAGCCTACATTTTGCTTTGTTCCTCGATGGGCTATGAATAGACATTCAAACAAGTGTTATTCTTTGCCCTTCCTGACACAGGCTTGAGTAATGCAAATGGAAACAGCATATAAAGCAACTCCTGCTATTCTGGTGGCTGAATTGAAAAGTTTTCCTCCAAGGAACCTGATAATTGAGAAAACAGATTAGAAAAAAGTGGCATAAAATACGACTGTAATCTCTCTGAGACTAGAAAATATATTACATTGACTAATAAGCAACAGGAAGAGACTTTACATTTCCCTTTACACTTAAATTTCCAGTTAAATAGCTACAGAAGAACTCATTAGGAGGTTATTTTATTTGTGGACTCTCAATAGAGAAGACAGAAAACAGAAGAATTCAGTGAGTTTGAACATAAGGATAAAACACACATTGCTCAGGAAAAGATGCCAGCTTGGCAATACCAGGAGGAGAGACCAAGACCACAGGTCACTGCCCTCGACCATCTGATGAGAGATTGCTGTGAATTGTTATTCCCCTTGAAGGACAGTTTTTGAGGTTACCACCAGTTAGTGAACTAGTAGTAAAGAAAGCTGTGTAACACACAGGTCACACTTACTGGAGTCACCCTTTCAGCCCAACGTTTTCTGAATTGTCTCCTGACTCTTTGCAAGGACCTGGACCACTGCTTGAAATGATCCAAATTACACAAATCTGCTTTTTAAACAAGACACATCTTACCAAACTGTAACAACAAGTAGCAAGTGCCCTGGCAAAGCAGTTCATTCTGGTACCAAAATAGCAAAATATAAAACCACAAAACTCAACAAAAGCATTCATTTAGCTGAGGAAAAATACTGTCATGACTGCTTGAGTCTGAGTCGCCCCAGTGCTTACTGGAGCTAGAGCTGCTCCCAGTGAACTGTTCACCACCAAACTCCAGTGGAAACAGAGTGCAGCCCACAGAAGTGGGTCAGCAGTGTATGGTGTGACACGGAGGTGGAGTGATGGACTGGATCCTTCCAGCCCAGCTTGTGAGTTCAGTGTGAATTCCTTACATGAGTTACACGGCATGCTTTCCCTGAGCCTGGCAGGAGCAGTAGAGAGAGGAAAAAGCTAGCTTGTGATTATTTTTAAAAAGAAATTGTACTGATTTCATGAAAAAAAGATTGAAAAGAACAAACGTCAGGGTGTCACATGTCTGCAAAGTGAAAGCTGGTTTCAGATTCAAACTAAATTTCCTGTCTGAATCAAAACACATGCCTAGTTTCAGTATTAATGGAAAGGAGAACTGATTTGTCACTGGGTAGATCATTGTCATGTTTTACTACTGATACTGGGATTTCATGTGCCAGTGCTGGACTGTTCAGGCCCTGATGCTCATGAAGTTTGAGCTTTTGGATGCACTAAGTGGGAGACTGCTGAGTCCTGACCATTTCCAGGCATTACTTGCCAAAATGAAAGGCAGCCAGCTCAATATTGCTTGGCTTGACACTCCTAAGCTATGTCCACAGGCTGTAGTTTGCTGTTTGGGCTTTGTGTAAAGGATAGGAAAATACAAACATGTAGAAGAAAAGAAACCAGGGCCTTTCAAGGCACCACAGGCTGGGAGGCAAGACAGATGAGACTGTCAGTATCTTGGAGGATAGATTTGGACTTCAAAACTTTTTTGATTGCTTGCAGAAATGTTCTGGGGAAAAAAAAAAAACAAAACTCAATATGGAAAATTGAAAGATGCTTCTGTCAGGCAGGAAGAATCAGGTTACAACTAAGTGAAGAAAACAACTTGTCCAGGCAGCAGCTCTGCAGAGAAGGACCTGGAGGTGGAAGGGTCACCCTGGAAACCAGGAGTCAGTTGCACCAGGATGCTGCACACATTTGTGTCAATGCTGACACAAATAGACTGAACTAGAAGCCTCCACTGCCCATGAAGTCACTCATCCAGGGCACACAGCCCTGCTCCCATCTTTCTCATACCTGCTTCCAGGGCTGGGCACTGCACCTGACAAAATATGAGAATAACTGGAAAGAATTCAGGGAACAAGAAGAGTGATGAAAAGGCCAGGAAACAGCACCAACAGGGAAAAGAGGGAAGAAGATGGAATTATTTCATCTAAAGAAATGAAGACTGGGGAATCTCATAAAAACAGTTTTGGATATGTAAAACCTGTGGCTTTGAGGAAAGAAATAATCTACCTTATAATGTCTGTAATATACTAAAGAATGTAGGAAGTGATGAGTTTACTGAATAACTGGGAAGATGCAGTTCAGACATGAGATAAACCCTCTTAATGGTGTAGGGGGACAAGAACAGCTAAAACTTGCACCGGGAAGCTGTAAAGTTTCCAGCATCCAAGAACACTTTGGGCAAGCCCCCTTCAGAAATAGAGGTAGAGATGATCCTGCCTTTGGTCAAGAGTTTTTCGAGGTCTGCCCAGCCCAGCAACAACACAGGAATGGTCTTTCCTGACCTCTGGTGTGCTATTCCACTCTGGAGTGTAATAAATTAGGTCAAAGAAAACAAAATAAAGAAATTAGGTCAACTGGAACACTGTAAATGAAGAGTTCCAACACACAAATGGGAACAGTAAGATTTCTTTTGTTCTTATTAGGAGAATAATATATGAAAAAAAGGACATAATTTAAAACTAAGGAAAGGAAATAGTGTCTTTACTGGAAAAGGTGGCATTCTCCTGCATGGTCAGCATGCAACTTTTTAGAGTGAGTTGTCATCTAAAGCCATCCTAGTTACCATGAGCTGGAGTTTCTTGCTTGGCAATCACAAAAGCTTGTCTCCCACAAGAACAGGTAATCACAGAGTAACATGCAGAAGCTGGAATTGCAGAGTTTGACTTGTCCATCCCTGAGACAGATTGAGGCTGTGCTACCCCAGAGATACTCACCTGCTTCCCATGAACACACACAATTAACAGAGACCAAACATCAATGGCTAGAGATACTTTTACAAGTCTCTTCTGTCAATACATTAATTCTAAAAATACTTTCTAGGCTTAATTAAAATACACACCTATTACTTTAAAAAAGTTGTTACACCACAGCTAGACCTGTAAATAAAATTATACTTGCCTTACATTGACACAGAAACAGAGCTCAAAATTACCCACAAACCACAAAAAGTGAAAGGGGAGATCTGACACTGTTTAGGAAGGAAAAAGAAACTCCATTTTAGAATTATTTTTCACTAGCATGGAAGTCATTTGGGACCTCTGCAGAGCTCAACCTTAAAATACCAAGCCCTCTTCCACTTTCGGTAGGATACACACACCAGGAGCAGAACACAGCTGGGACTCAACACCAGCACTAGCCCCAGGAGACACCACTTGGCTTTCAGAACAGCCTTTTCTCCACATACATGCCCAGCATGTGCAAGAGGTAGAAGCATTCCCACCACAGACTTTTGCAGCAGCACCAGGTTACCACTTTGGTTTTGATCTAAAGGTGTTTACACTTTTCCCACGCAATCCACTTTGATGTCTTTTAAATTCACCCTGAGCTTGCACTTGCCAAAAGAATAAATACAGCCTCACTTTCATTCATATTTCAGTTGTGAAGCACTTAGTTCAGAATCATTTGCATAATGATTTAGGAAGAGGTAAACGTCAGTAACAAGAAAAACACTGAACATGTTAAATGTGTGTATTATTGTCTTGCAAAGAGATATTTACCTTAGTAAAATTTCTGTTATGTTGAACAAAACAGCTGAATCACAACCTCTGAAGCATTATCTTCTACACACTCATGTTCCCTAAGCAGCTTGTTTTCCTACAGTATGAGCTCAGAGAAAGCTAGAAATGATTAAATTACTATTCTGCAGTCAGCTGGGCTGGAAGAAGGACAGGGAGTGGCACTGATGATTGAAAGCAGTTAACACATCTGGATCCACTGCTGTGTATCAGGTTTAGTGACCATCTCCCCTTCTATTCTACACCAGTGCCTCTCATCACATGGGCAATCTGTTACACACTCTACAGACCAGAGTATCCTGCATGCAGGGAAAAGCAATTTAGATAGTGCCAGAATACATAGATATCCATGGCACTCAGCCACTTTGTGTCACTAGAGGTATAGATTTTTATTATTTAAAAAAAAAAGCCATCTCAAGCATTTCACCAAGACAGTGAGGTGGAGCCAGCAGCAACAGGCAGGCCTAGTCCACTAGTTTTGTTAATTCCATTTGGCCCTATAGAAATGGTTCTGGCTGCAGTATTGCACGGTCTTAGCTTCAACACTTGCTTTCAAAAAGCACAAATGCCTGGTATTTGAGAAATGAAAAGTAACTAACGTTAACAAAGCTGTGTTAATATTAGAAGGAGTTGTGCATCAGTGGCTCATATTGAATGGATATCAGCATTTTGTTCACTGGTGCTAGGATACCATGGTGATGGACCCTGAAGAATTACCAAAAATAGATTAAATGCATGTGGCAAGTGATAATAAGCACAAAATGTTTTCCATACAGTAAAAATGCCACAGGAAAGCAGAATAACACATCCTAGAAATCAACTGAAAGAATCAACAACTTCCAGGCAGAATAGTTGGGTATCTGAATGCGTAGTCAGAGCTGAACTCCTAAGCCAAAAATTGCCAAGAAACCAAATTTGGCAATAGTGTCTGCACCTAAAGAAATTCAGACCGAGGAGACTGGCACAGGATCTGCTGTTGCTAGCAAAAATGTATGAAAGGAGCTGAGAGGTTTGTATTTAAAATAAGAGACATTAATCACTGGGTAACACCTACCACAGTGACTGCGTCTTCCCAAGCTGTTGGAGTCTCATCCCTTTTTGTATTGAGTCAATCAAAATATTAAAAATGTCATTCCTTGAAGCTGTGCTGAGCCAGGCTGCTTTTTCACTGCTGCATAAAACAAATCACTCGAAAGCGTCTCACTGAAGCTGCCCACTGATTCAGCAGGGTGCTTGTACACACAATTAGAGACACGTGCAGGCAGCAGCAGCTCTCGTGTGGGAATGACAGGAGACAGTGCACCCCACTTTCTCGTTAACAACCACAAAGCTTGTGACATCAAAGGGACCTGAAACGTCTGAAATGGCACCGATACTTGCTCACAACTGTCAGCAGCACTTGGCTCAAACCATCCTTTATGGAGAAACACAGCAGAGCCATTTGTTTATGAAAACAACAGCTACCTAAAGCCAGATTGAAAATTCATTAACTGGGATGATTTACCGAGGTGGCTCACTGTATGCAGACACATATCTAAATATTTAGGTTTCTGCTCCAGATGTTAAGCAACCATCAACACAAAGTGACAAGAGTTTCTGAAGCAAAATTTCTTATGCTTTACAGCTTGGGAGAGCTCCCACCAAAGGGTGGGTCGCCAGCAGCAGATACCAGAAAGCAATAGGGAATGAATATCCCACTGCATAGCAACAGACCAGAGGCATTCAGGGGAAAGCATATGGAGCTGCCTGACAAACACTGGAGGAGAAGATATCGAATGCAGGCATTTGGAGAAGACACATGTCCCACATATCCAAGGCTTTGGAACACTGATAATTAATAGTAAATAGGGTTAATAGGGTCAATACAAACTCCTTAGTGCCCATCAGCCAGCACAGCTCTTCTGAGGGAGACAGCAGCAGCAGAGTCCTTCCAAGGCTGGTAGGATTTTTCAGTGTGCAGGAGCAACAGAGATATCTAATTGCAAAGTCTGTTACTAGGTGACACACCAAGTCCTGACAAACTATACTGGGCGGTATTTTGATATATCAGTCTATGCAGCAAACTCTGCACCAAAAATCCACCTTCACCAACTCCACCCTCTGCTTCCTTGGATGACTGAGGAACAAGGCCCCCAGTGCACATACACCAAGAGAAATCTTCTGAAGCCCAGAAGGTTAAGGGCTCAAAACCCCAGGGCCCTCTGCCTTTTCTGTAGGAAGTGAATAAACAACATGAAAACTGCTAAGATAGAATCATTTAGGCTGGAAAACACCCTTAAGATCATTGAGTTCAGTCATTAACCCAGCACTGCCAAGGACACCACTAAACCATGACCCTAAGCAGCACATACACACATCTTTCAAATACCTCCAACAGTGATGACTCCACCACTTTACTGGGTAGCCTGTCCCACCACTTGGAAAGAAATTTTTCCAATTTAAATCCCTCCCGTTACAACTTGAGGCCATTTCCTCTTGTCCTATTGCTTTTTACTTGGGAGAAAAACCAACTCCCATTTGGGTACAACCTCCTTTCAGGGAATTGTAGGGAGCAATGAGGTCCCTCCTGATCCTCCTTTTCTCAGACTAAACATGCTCAGCTACCTCAGCCACCCCTTCTCACACTTGTGCTACAAACCCTTTCCCAGCTCTGTTGCCCTTCTCTGGACATATTCCAGCCCCTCAATGTCTTTTTTGTAGTGAGGGGCCCAAAATTGAACACACGTTTGAAGGTGTGGCCACATCAGTGCCCAGTACAGTGGGACAATCATTTCCCTGGTCCTGCTGGTCACACTATTGCTGATACAGGCCAGGATGGCATTGGCCAACTGGCCACACTGCTGCTCATGCTGAGCTACTGTCAACCAGCATCCCCCAGGCTGGAGCTCTGTCTGGGGAGGTTGTGACCCAAGGGCAGGACCCAATACTTCACCTGGCTAAGCCTCACACAACTGGCCTCAGCCCATCAATCCAGTCTGTCCAGATCCCTCTGCAGAGCCCTCCTACCCTCAAGCAAATCAACATTTACAGCCAACTTGGTGTCATCAGCAAACTGACTGAGGGTGTACTTGATCCCCTCCTCCGGATCACTGATAAAGATGTTTTCCTCAAAATTATTTCCACCTCCTGCTAGTGCACAGGACAAGAAACTGAAGGATGGGTAGCAAAAACAAAATTCTAAATGCTCCCAAAATCCAGGGAATCATTTGGGAAATTAATTTGTCCCAGTAAAAAGTTGAAAACAGAGAAGAGAAGCATCTCCATTTTCCATGCAATACAGTCCTTCTCTTAAGCATTGCAGCTCTTAGCCAGAAGGAACAGGTTTTATTTGCTTTTTAAGCAGTTTGAAACCAGAAGTTGATTGGGATAATATGGAAAAGCTTCTGTATGGTTTATGGATCCCACTTGGTCCTGAGGACAGTGTCTTTCTCACTAGATTTCACACCTCAAAGCAACCAGGTAAGAGGAATAACATCCATGTGAGATCTCAGACCTTGTGGTCACCAGAAAACTGCTGAGCTTGGTCTGGCTTCAGTAAGGCTCAGAGGACCCCTACATCAGCAAAGACCCACTGTGATAGTGGCCAGCCTTACTGAGGAATAAGTGCAGTCTGGATATCTGTGAACTTGGGCCATGCTGCAGAAATTCTCAAGTGACTTCTGAAACCAACTTCACAGTCCCTTAACACCATAGAAATAGCAGGATGAATGCAGGATCTATAGCAACAAGAAAAAATATAGCAGAAATATAAGTGCTGTATTAAAGATAAGAAATGAGCCAAGGGGGTGATTTTAGTTTACTGTTCACCTCCATCTTGGCTATAATAAAATCCACAGTATAAAGTACAAAACATTAACTATTGCAATACTTCACATTTTAACCTGAAAATGTGCTGACAAACCAAACCCCTGGTGCCTGCTGAGCCTTCCCTCAAAGAGCAAAGTAGGACCTTGTCACTGAGCCTCAGCTAATGCCCCCCCAGCCCTGATCATGCCCCTGGCAAGGGCTGGCAGGCAGCTGTTCTACTCAGAGAAAAATCATCCAGACTTTTTCTTTACAAAGCTGTGTGTTGAACGAAAGCTTCCACAAATACTGGAATCTATCAAAATGCCAGCAGACAAGATTATACCCAGGTCAGGGTTTCCAACTGCCTCCCTTGCCAACCAGGACCTCTTTTCTTTCCTTGCTCAGGGATGCTGTAGCAGGGCACGTTACAGAAGTACCTTTCTCTCATGCAAAAGGTGGACTTCATACCTTGGTTGATGAGCATCCACTTGCAAGCCTTCCTTTGTGCCTGTAAGTTACCACTGTGTGCTGCCGGTCTGCTCACAGAACGGATGTTTTTGTAGAACAGCAAGTACAGGGTCAAGTACAAGCACTCAGCATGTGGTGAGAATTGTCCTCAGAGCAGCCCATGGGGTCGTGGCTGGCAACTGTGATTCCAAACGACCAAAACTCATGGAAAGATATTGGACAGATGGCAACCATAGAACAAAGCTATAGAAACACACAGACACCTTTAGGATAAAATCCAAAGGGGATGTCTGACTTCTGCTTTATAAATTCCACAGTGCTTGGGCCTAATATGCTCCACACAGTGTTTGAGAAAGGCTTGTCACTTTCCTTATCACAAAATACTGCTCTGAAGTGATAGGACTGGATTTCACTCTCTCATAATCTTCAGGAACATAAAAGATTTCACATGCAAATCATGGTATTCAACATGAAAATTTAATTTGGAGACAGCAACATGAGGAAAAGATTTCCTGAAATTAGCATGAATAATAGTCCCAACATCACACTACTTCGAAACTTAGCAAACTCAGAATTTCAGGCTAGGTAGAAGAGTGCTTTGCAGTAGAGAATTTAGACCACTAGTGGTTGTTATTAGTCAGATAGACCTGATCTGCTCATTTTCAGTATCTGATGTCTCTCGGGAGCTCTCTAGGACTCTCCCTCGACTGGTCTATCTTTGCACGGATTTGAGAGGCTAAATTGTTTCCCTATTAGAGCACCTCTGACAGGACATGGTTTTGAGGAAGTACTCTGGAAAAAAAAAGGAGCCATCAAGGAAGGGAAACCCTGCTACCTCCTTCCCAGTAGTGACCTTTTTTTGTTGTAGAGAGCAGCTTAACCCCGAGTCCCGCACGGAGCCCCGAGAGAGGGCGCCGGAGCCTCAGGCAGCGCCGGGGCTGAAGAGATGCTCGAGCAGGTGCGTTCACAGCTCCCAGGGGAGAAGCCTGTGGAAATCCTAGTGATGGGAAAGGGGAAGTCAGAGAAGTGTCTTGTGTCTTCTTCTTCTTCTTTTTTTTTTTTTTTTAAATAAAAAAATTATATACACAAACATCTTTCGGGGCTTTGAAGGGCTGAATTCTCATAGGAAATTGCACATCTTGTAAAAAGAAAATAAAAATTAAGTAAACATTCAAGATGTATAGGAAAAGACAACAACAAAAAAAAAAGAGCAATTTTCAAAGCACAGTCATTCACCATGTGTTTACATCTAGTCTGGAGACACTGAAAACAGCTTCGAGCAACTCTTTGCCTAACGTGTGCTCTTGTGAGAGGAAAGCCTGCCCACAGAGTCTCTCCTCAGCCACAAGGATTTAGTGAAGGCACTTCCAATGGCCAGCACAGTTCAGGGACTTTGGGTCCCAAACAGCTCTCCCATTGATAGGAACATCCATACAGAGACAAGAAAGACTCCACAAAAGTAGATATTTCCAAGCCCCATTGCAGAATTTATAAAAGATTCCCCTTTTTTATTGAGTTGGTCTCTTCGGTTCCAAATGAAGCAAATTCAAGTCATTTATATTTCACATGGTCCTGAAAAGCATTCCTCCCTTCTCACACAAACAATTACCTTAGACTTTTCTTGAGTACAGCTGAAAAGCCAATTTTATAAAGTCCTGCAAGCTAAAGAGAAGCCTGGTCCCTGTACACTGACATCACTTGTTCTTAATATTTTCATATGAAAAGCATTTTTTTCTGCTCTGCAGTCTGTTTTGCAGTTATGGGGTCTCCTGAATGTAGGTCACAAAGGCAAGACTATATTTGACAAATACTGCATAGCTGAATCAAGGGCCAATTCCAATACTCTGTAATAATTCTATTTCAATAGTCTGTAATAATTCTTTCTACATTTTTCCAGCAAACATCCTCAGACCATAGCCTAAACAAAACATTTTGATGGCTTCCAAGTAATTTTGGCCTGAAACACATTGATGACGTGGTGTCCAGAGCAGGGTCAGGTTTATAACTCTGCTTCAAAAAATCAAGTTTAATTAAGGTTTCTGTCCCCCAAACAGCAGTTGCAGGACCAAAATTATGGAATAATGTTGAATATCCCCCAAGACGAACCTCAAGACTTGCAGTCTTATCTTCTGATTCTCCAGTCCAAGACATCTGCCTAGGCTGATTCCAGATTAGGCATAGTGCAAGAGTTTTGTCAAGGAGAACCAAATTTTATATGTCCCATTGAAAAAGTAGAGGACTAGTCTCAGTGAACTTTCCCCTCAAATTTTTGGCCTGACACAAATCTCTAATTTATTGCCTACATGATCAGGAGGGATCTCAGAAACAGAGGCTGCAAGAGCATTGTCAATTTGACAGCAAGTGGTAGATTCAAACATCCTGTGCTCCAGTTTGGCCTCAGTTTGCACCTTATCTGCCAGGGTAAGACTTGGGTCCCCTGTAGTGAGTACCAGACAAGCTGCCCATCTGAAATTGTTCCCAAGCTTCATAAGCCCTGAAGAGGTAACCTTGGAGAAATAACAGCCAACTCCACATAGCAGCAGCTTCTAGCAAGCACAGATACTTTCCCAGCCCATGGGCCTGTTGTGGTTAGACAGAAGCTGAAAGGCTCATACATCCCCTGAACACATGCAGCAGAGCCATGATTATTACTCCAAACTTTAGAAGCAAGCTAAATTTTTCAGGAAAGATGAACTCCTAATCCCCATCATACACGAGGGTTAATTTCAGCAGAAAAGAAACCACATAAATCAAAATATGAAATGATTTTGCCAATCAAGAAGATGTGCACAGGGCCATCACTTGCAAATTCAAAGGACTTCTAAAACACGGAAGTTCCCAAGGTGCTGTTGAGAGGAAAGGGACTAGGGGTCTTCAGAAGAAAAGATGCAGATCCAAGATTCCTCCACAGTACTGGGAAATCCAGGAGAGTTAAATTGATAGCGGTATCTGGAAATTCTGGAGCATTTTTCTTAACTTTGGCAAGAAGGGCATTTTGTTTTATTGTCTGGACCACGAGTTTACATAGAGTCAGAAGGCATAGTCAGGATATGTAGGCTTTTACCCCTTCTATGGGGAGGGTGGAGGGCTGCCCCTCTGGTGTGATGAAACATCCTCCCAATTCCTAGTTGCCCTAATCCTGAGCCAGTGCTTCCTGCTGGGCCAACCACCTCTAGAATGGAGGATGCAGAAACAGGAGGATTTCACTCAAGGTTCCAGAGAAGACCTCGGGGCTTGCTGACAATTGTCAAGAATAAATATTAATTGCTGCTTCCTAGTCTTGAGACAGGGAGATCTTTTGACAGCAAAGGCATGGGGCATAATTGTGGTAATTTTTCACACAGGTGGAGCTTGCCATTGTCTTACTCCATTATAACTCAGTATCCCAGCTACAGAGAAACCAAAGATGAAAACCAGGTTGCTCCCAATCTTAAAGCCAACTTTTACTCCAACCTTTTTCATAGAACGTATCAAGCTCAGACTGTACAAAACTCAATCTCAGATGGTAGCAAAGTTTACTATAGCAGTGCAGCTCTGCAAGATAACTACAGAGGAAGGGAGGATGTTTACAGGTTTGATTTGGAGTAGAAAAGTAGGTAGGGGAAAAAAAACAGCAGAGGAATGATCTCAATATTTCCCAGGCACTATCAGCAGGCAGGGACACTACCGGGAGGAATGAAAAAGGAAAGTAAGATTTGGTCAAAGACATGTATGAAAGGGAAACCTGGTGGATAGGAGGACTGAAAGGAACAAAACATGCAGAAGAAGGTTGTTTAAGAAAAAAGAAAAAGGTTGGGGGGGGGTGGTACAAGAGGAAGGGCAAGAACCAGGGCTATATCTGTCACTCCTCTCTTCCCGCCCACTCTGAGAAGCTTCAAAAGAGATCTGGAAATAGAGAGGACAAAAAAAACGACTGTCAGATATTACTGTTCCAACCACTGAGTCATGGCAGGAAACTACTGATACTGTAAACTAGTACTGTAAGGTCAGAGACTATTTGAGTTTTATCAAAGCTCGCTGCAAAATGAACAAATATTCCGTGGTGAAGATCTGTCCCTTTCGTAATTCTTGGTGTTACCATAGAATAGTTTCATCAAGTATTTTTGAAGAAAGCTGCCTTTATTTACATTTCACCCAAGTGCAGACAGCTCTTTCTCTTTCTTCCTGTATCTTTGTTTTTTTGCAACAGATGATTATTAGAAGAAGGATGTGGAAAAAGAGTAGAAAAAGCCACCAGTTTTTGTGGTGCTACTGGATGCTTGGTCTACTCCAACTCTTACAATTGCTGTGCCACAGAGAAATCAGTTTATTATGATCTTCTTATCTTTTCTTTAAATTAGTCACTGGCAGTTGGCACCATCTATGCAGCCTCTTCAGACACAGTCCCCACAAGTCCATTACATGTGCAATGGATGGAATTGCTTCCACCAGGATGGCACAGCCATCCTAATTCCCACAGAAACACAACAAAACAAAAAAGCTGAAACTTGCTGTTATGCAAGGGCTCAGCAGTTTCCTCCCAGTCCTCTGGGAGAGCACACTTACATTCCCTGCACTGCCCAGACATTTCTGTGTTTTTGATTCCCCACCAAGAGTTGACCAAGTAGAAAAGCACAGGATTCCCAGCTGCCAAGCCAAAGGCACATGCTAGTTATTCATGTAAATGTAAAATTTAATGTAAACTGCATTTTTCAGTTGACAAGCCCATTTGGAAAGGTTGCCATCTAGCCCCAAAGTGCTGAAGAAAGGGAAACAGCAGACACTGGGGATTCAGACATAACAGCGGAAGGAGCAATACAGTACAGGACATGGATTCTTGGGCAACTGTTAGCTGTGTTATTTGTTAATTAAAGTTTTTAACGACCCAGTTTTGCTCCTATTGCTTAGGCACACCCACCACATCTTTGCAGCCACCCATCACAGTGGACACAACCAGGAGGCTCTTGTCCCACTTCAGGGGTTAAAGCATAATGGGATGCTGTGCTACAGCAACACGCTATGCAACCCACTAAGCAACTTGCCAACTCAGTCATCTAAAGCTAATTGCTTCCATGAGTCCCAAGGGTCTCTGTGCAGCCAATCTGAGTCACAGCACCAGGTTTGAACCTGACTCAGTCGAGCACAGTTCAGCAGAAGGACACATTCTCAAGAACAGCCCAGTGGTAGTAATGCCTGCCAAATCCAGGATGTCAGTCATACCAGAGAAAGACACTGGTGCCCCTGGAAACCAGTCCCCTTCTTCCTCTACCAAGAAAACAAACCAAAGCCAAACTTGACACATCAGGCAGGAGGTGTTTAATCCAGTGATGTGTGGAATAAGAGAATGTGGCAAAGCTGTAGAGCAACACCCTCCACAACCCTGTAATAAACTGGGAAGTCATGGCTGGGGGCAATACACCTCGTGATAGGCTACGGGCAAGCAAAAGCACAGGCACCTGCTATTGACAGAAACACTGAAGAGCCTTGAATGTGGAATCCCTCCACATTTTCCTGACAGTAGCTGCTTAATAACTTCAATGTTTTAGCAAGTAAAATAATTTGTGACATTACACAAACTAGCCAGATTCTTTATGTGGTGCATCACCATAACACCTAACACTGCTGAACCTTAAAACCTTCCTGTCAGAGATCACCACCCCAAAACAATCTATTCTTTTTTTGTCTGAGCTTACAGGTACTGATGGAATTGATGACATCATAATGATTTCCAGAAGAGGAGCAATATTTGTCTCAGTTTCCACACCAAAAGCAGCCATGGAAAAGGGCAAAGAATATAATGACTCAGTATCACAGGGCGGAGACTAATTAGCAGCAGATCAGGAGCAGGCAGTGGTCTCTGGAAGAGGTGCTTTCATGAGCAGAGCACGATTTTACTCATCACCTGTCTAGATCAACTGCAGAGGTTTCCATGAAACAAACGCTAAGGCTGCCTCACTAACACAAACTGAACAAAACTCTTTGGTAGTTTTTCATTTGCTTGTTTTAAAATTAGGGCCTCTGCTTTGGATCTTCCCAACTCTCTTCTTTCAGCATCCAATTTCTCCTGGAAGGGAAAAAACCCACATAACACTAACCAAAATCTCACTGTACAGCAGGAGCACTTACCAGCCTCTCCATCAGTTCTCTCAGGTCAGATAGGTCTCTCTGAGGACAGATAACAAAAATATTAAGAATATGAAGACAGCATCATCCTTTCCCTCAATCAATGCAAATGCACTACAGGGTCATTTTAGCAATTGCTTCTTTCAAGACATGCTATTCTCGTCTGGGAATTCAAGCAACCAATGATTTTACAGCATCTGCCTTTTCACTGAGTCAAAACCACTACAAACACATTTTGTCTAGTTGTTTATCCCACTACCTCACCAGCAAAGTGAATTTTATTCCTGCTTTAACAAACCTGTCATCATTCTGGGTTTATCAGAAAAGTACACTGTGAATAGATTGAAAGATAATTTTTGTTTTACAAGTGATATAGCTGGTTTTTCTAGGAATGTATTGGGAAATGCTGGCAAAACAAAGATTTCAATCTGGGTATCCTAGTACTCCTGCTATTTCTAATGGGACTCACTGGATTGCCTCCTAATAAATTTTTTTCTTCTAAAAAATCTACTGCTTACTTAAGGAAACTTAAATGCTCAAAAGCCCAAAAATTGATCTGCTAATTTCTAACTAAATCAGCAAGTGCATTTTTCAGGAGTTGATGTATACCCATTCTTATTGAGAAAGGCTTTTGCAATTAGCATTTATCTTTAACTTAATAGAGCTTAGGGAAGGCTCTGGCACTATGAATTTTAAAGTCTCTGTTCCTCAGGATAAAACCAAAGGTGGGGCTCTTGCCATTCTCAGCTTGGTTGGGACTGCAGGAGGGTCAGTCAGGATGCCTGTGAACCAAGAAAACTTGAGCTGTCTGCTGAGCACAGACTTCCCTGGAGGTGCAAGATGCTTCCAAGAAGCTCCCTGATCTCACATGGGCTGGGAAGAACTCCCTCCTGAAATTACAGAGATTGCCTGAGTGCTCCTGCTTTAAAAAATTACAATGAACAAGGGCAAATGCATGCCCTGCAGAATATTTGGAAGGGTTTTAACTATTACTTTGTTGTTTGGTGACCAGGGGTTTGACAAGCAAAGGCAACAGACACCTCTCACACACCCCAACTGAGACCTGGGCCAAGCCATCAGTGACAGAGTGACAAGGCCCTCTCGCTCTCTTGCCTTGCTGGCCTGTCATTGCATTTCTTTAATGCAGCAGGAATTCTGGCATTCCAAAAATCCTCCTCTCCTAGGCAACAAGCTGATTGACTATCTCCTACATTTCTTTAGGGGTTTTTTCATTCATTCCTGACTCCATAACTAGTAGTTGCATCCACTTTTTCAAATCTATTCTCTATTTCTGCAGCTTACGATTTTTTGAAGCAGACAAAGGGATTTAGGAACTTAAACCTCCCTGCAGAAGTGGATGGGCAGGTTTTTGCAAAAATCAGCCAGGCTAGGAAAGGCACAGTAAGCACTTGCTCTGACACAGAACAGTCTGGATGAACTCTGTGAGTGCTCACACAAGATGAGAAGCGTGAAGTAATCCGTGGCAGGATGAGGACAGAGATGAGGGGGGACAGACTGTTTAATTTAGTTTGAAAACACTGCCTATGGTCAGTTAAACTTGTTGCTCAGGCAGCCTGGCCATGCATGGGAACAGGCCTGCAGTTCTGCACCCCTCTCCAGGGTGCGAGGACATGTGGCAATAGCACCTGAGAGCAGTGGCACAGGTGGGAGGCAGCAGTCCCACACATAAGATGTGCCCCACTGAGGCAGCTCTTGTCCCTCTCCTCAGAAGACATGACTGGTGAGAAGTACTTAAGGTGAGATGCCCATGATGCTTTACCAGACCTGTGTCCCTCAGACAGGCCTGTCAAACTTCACACCATGTCCATGCACAATGACAGCACAAATGTCCCCACTGGTGGCTTCAGCCTCTTGTTTGGGGTATGAAATCTGCCAGTCTAACTCTTGAACGTCACTTCAGATAGATGAGGACACGTTCCCACAGTCTCAAAGCTCATTCCACTCTTGTGACAGCTGCAGAAGTTACTATGGAGAAAACCAGTTCAGTGCTGAGGAAGTACTGCAGTGAAAGGGAGACACATTTTCTCTCTCTCTCCAGTTCATCATCAGAAACAAGGAGGGACATAAGAGGCCAAGCTGCTTTCTTGGGTCTCGCAGAGCCCTCCCACAGCCCACCATGCTGGCCAAGCTTCAGCCCACATACCTCTGGATTGCTCACTGATCTGATCCAGAGCTCTAGGAGCCTCCAACCAACAGATATGATTGACTTACATATATACATTTCAATTAGGCATAAAAACCCAAATTTATTATACATTAAAGCATGGCAGTTTTAACTTAACACTTTCAGGCTTTTCCCTACTTCTGCTGGCAAGACCACTGTATTTTCCCATACATGTGAGGAAGCTTTCCCAAATAGTATCACGGGGGAAAAAAAAAATATGCACATCGTTCTCTGTAGGATGCCCAAATCGCCAAGTTTGCAGTGAGTGACGCAGTAGCTGGGGAGTAGCTGAGAGGATAGAGCCTGTGCCTGCTCAGTGGGAGGCATGAGGATCTCCTCACAAGGTGTCAGCAGATGGCTCTCTGCTGAAGGTATCTCCCTGGTGACACCCACGGGAAACAGCTGGCAAAAACCTAGGATGAGGGACAGTTGCCTGCACAATTTTTCCAGCACTGTTTAGCCACCTCTGGGCATCTACAATGCCTTCAATGTTCTGAAACAGTGGCACAGGACCCTTGGGAGGCCACTGCTCCTCTGCAGCATAGCTGGAGTAGAGGCATCACATGTGTGAGCACCTCAAACAGCACTAGTCCTCTACATTTACATACCATAATCATTTCTCTGCAAAACAAATGAAAAGGAACCAGAAAAGTTGATAACCACAGGAATTCAAGTTATAGCTCTCCTGTCTGCACTGTTACAATTAGAGTTTAGGGTTCAACATATGAACATCATGATCTGATAACAATTACCAGCAAAATACCAACCTAAAGGCCAGTGACACACCCTCCCTCTTCTGTTTACAAATGTCATGGTCATATGAGATAGTAGTCAAACACATCAGCAGACTAAAAATAAACCACAATAGGATCTGTTGATAAATATTTATTTCAAAATATAGCTTTTTACATGACTAATGTTAATGTGATTTCAGACTGAGAAGAAAACAACCAATGTTGTCTGCATGCTAATTGTGTTTGGATGAGTGACACAGGTAACTACCAACAATTCTGGCATTTTATTCTCCTAATAGAAAACATTAGTAGGTAGATCAGTCAATGCCACTAATGCTTTTAATATACCAGTGAGTACTAGCACAGGATGTATCCATAAGACCACAGGTATCATCTTGGAAGGGGAGCAGCCATATGCACACTAAAGAGCTCATCCTTTCACGGCTGTGTGGGTTGGTTTCATGCACCAGCCAACAGAGTCCATATCACAGAGAGGTTAGAAAATGTCTGCCTGGACCTTTAAGACGATTTTATTCCCAGTTAAATCACCATCAAACCCTTTTCACAATAGCATCTGCCACTGAACCGTTGCTAATTAGTCAGTCCCCCTTCAGCGAGGGAGGAAGACGTGACAGCGAAGATGGAATTATTTTTAAAAATGGCCCAAAAAGCCCCGATAAGGATTGCAACACTTTGTGACCTACACCATGCTTGTCACAGGGCAGGGAAAGGGAATCTGCATATCACAGTGTGTTGCAATCACTGCGGAAACGTCTTTCTCTTCTTGCTTCCTCTCCACCCTTGTTGAGAGTGTTAAGGTAAGATGTGAAAGCAGCTGCAGCTTCTAGGACATCCCATCCTGGGAGCCAGGACAGCAACAGGGGCAACGCTCCTTCTGTGTGCTCTAAAAGCCTCAGTTACTGTTCTGGTTGCATTAATGTTTTCCTTATTAAGCATCACCTCTCTAACTGTTGGGAGAAGCATAAACAAGACTTGTGGAGGATCCTGAACAGTTTGGATGGTGGTGCAACAAGGGCCATCCAACAGACAGTGTGGGATTTACTGAAGCAAACAGTTCTACTGCACTGTGGGGGAGAGAGAGAATTGGGAGACACACCTTGACTTGGGGAGAGGGATTCACAGCTCTGTGAAAGTCTACGGAATGACAAGTCTAACACTTAAATAAAGTTTTTCATTCACACCACGATCTCCAAGTAGGAAAATCAGGTTCTTCCAGGGATGAGTTTAACAGGCTGAAAGGTCCACAGGGAGTAGACCCAGGAGTGTTGGAGCCCTTCATTTAGTTCTTTGGTCTCATAGATATATCTGGACAGATACAGCCTGACTACCTATACACAAGAGCAGCTTTAATGGAATTGCTTGTCCATCATTCTCCCAAGAGTATGGAGAGGGAAAGGGGATTATCTAGTTGGGTGTTTCTGCAGTTCTTTGTTGAGGACAGAAGCACACATTCCATGAGGCTTGGAGAGAGTTATTTGGAAAGAGAAAGTGGTGTGTTTCAAATGAGACACCCACCTTCTCTAGGGTAATGTACAGGCAATGGCAGAGAGCAATGGCCTGCTCTGCTGGTTCCCTAAAGACAGGAAAGCCTGTGAATGGCAGATTCTCCATCTTGTCTTTTCTACCTCTTTCCAAACAAAGCAGGGCCCACAGTGCTGGAGAGGCTGCTGCTTGTGGCAATAACCCCCCCACTAAGGTAGCCTTATCCATGTGAGCATCCACAGAGCATGACATAGATGACATACATGCCCACTAGAGCACCTGCCAACTCCTGATTCTACAGGGGCCTCCATAGAAACACTGAAATCCTGGTCAAAAACGATTTTTATTCTATCACAGACTACAATGACACCAGTACTGTGTCCGCTCCCCTAAATGCTCAGCAGTTTACCAAACACACTTGGAAGGGCCAATAACAAAATGGGGTACCAACAGCCTGAATTTTAACAAAGATAAAAAAGAGGGGTATGGAGAGAAAGTGAAAAGCTCCCATGCACAGTTTTACTATTCTGTTAAGCATCTTCTTAAGTTGCATTAGCAATCACCAAGTCTTCTGTACAATTCTCCACTTTCATGAAACAGAACTCATTTCTGGTGAAAAGGAGTATATATACAGCTCAACACCATGTGCATCATTCACACAGAATGGGAAAGCATTTAGGGCAATGGGAAAGGGTCATCCGAGTGCTGTAAAACCCATAAACAGACAAAAGTTACATTCAGGTTCTAAGAATTAAGAAATATACATAAGAAAGTGATAAGAAATACACATAAAAAAAGAGATCTCCTACCAAGATGGCAGAAAGCTCAAAGTACAGGAAGAAGAAAAGGAGAGTTGTGGATTCTCAGGCCCATACTGCTTGAGAGCTCTTCCAAGAAAGGCATAATTTCAAACATATCTCCCTTAACAGAGGACAGAGAAATATATATGATCTGACTTGTCAACCAGTCAATACACATTCAAAAAAGTCTCTTCTATAATCTTTTCCTTTCCATACACTCCAAATACTTGAAAACCACAGGCTTCCCCATACTGTTGGATTGGTTGGGTTTTGTAATGGCTGCCAGTGAGAAATAATGCCTCATAATATCCTAACACAAATAATTTTAGCCAATCCCTTTCAGTAGATACGCTTATTTTCCTCATGTCAATGACATTAATTTATATAGAAGATGTAATAAGAAAGGAAAAGATATTTGCCAGTAAGATGCTAAAAAGCTGAAAGAAAAACAGAATCAGTGTAGCATGTTCATTTTTAATTAAACACATGCTGTATGTGGTCATTTCAGACATGCTGGAAACAGAGGAATTATTCAATATATAACTTTGGCAAATATATTTACAGAGACACTGCCAGAAATTTATACTACAGAATAAAACCCATCAGTTACAAGGAAGGCAGTAGATATTAATCCTATTTCAAAATGCGATCATCTCTTTGAGTGCCTGAGGGTAAAAGAGGTGCTCTGCTCAGATACACAGGAGATCCTGCTAGGAACATCTCAACTTCAACTGAACAACAAAAAGGGGGAAAAAACGTACAAAAATGGGGCCTGAGAAAGCGTGGAGAGCTGCTCTGCAGCCAGTGGGCTCCTCCTGGCAGTGGAAGCAGTTAGGAGACATCAGGAAAAAAACAGCTCTAAGATGAACAGTTGCACTTACACTGTGGTGTTGTTGCTGGTAGAGCCTGTGTGGTGCTGTGGGAAACAGTGTCAAGAAAGAGGAATTGAAAGCCTTGGAGGGGCTCTGGGAAGCTGCCTTTCCACAGGCTCACCCTTGCACAACCACTCTCTGTGGCCAAACACACCCAGCAAGGGCAACAGGTGGCAGACAGGGGTTCTGTGGACATGGAGGACTGAGGGCACTGGCAGGTACCCAGACACCTCCTCTTCTCCATGGCCCTGTGGGATGCCTCAGTCCATGCCTACACCCAATCTTTCCTGCTGGCACTGAGCCATCCCTCAGAGCATCCTCCCTGCAGGACATCAGAGCCCAAGGCAATGGCCAGTCTTTCCCACTGACATTCCCATCTCACTAAATACATTTTGACCATGGAGATCATCTCCTTCATTCATCTTTCATCACAGGAGACACAACTTTGTGGGGCTTCAACTCCTGCCTGTTAGCTCAAGCCAAAAGGAATAACTATAAACTAAGAATAAATACTAATTAACCTGAATCCTTCATCATATCGTGATCTGAACCAGACGTTGTATCTATCTTTAACTTTAGGCTGCTTTGAGATGCAACCTCTATCCACAGCAGACAAAAATAAGATTCCTTCTTTTGATAAAGTTAATTGTGGGCCTCAACAAGACACATTTCTTGGCAATACTGTGATCTTATCTTTAAATGCTGTGAACTCACAAGGGTTTGAAAGGCCTTACATTTTGAGTGCCTCCCATACAAGTTTTGATAGAGGAGAATTTAATTCAGGAACTTTCCCATGTCATGCTGGAAAAAGAGGTACAGTAAGGACAGCTTTCACAGTGAACACAAGGATTTAATAGGAGCTGCCCCATAAAACCCAGCCTGAGAGCATGGCCAAGGTTTAGATCCCAAAACAGGAGACAGTGGGGAGGAAGCACTATGCTATCTCTTGTGGAGCTGATTGAAATCAGGAGTGCTTTACAGTGGTTTCAGCATCAGAGAAAGAATAATAGAGCAGGGTTAAAAACACAGATTTAATTCCCCAAGTGTATCAACATTTACAAAGCTGCTTTGTTTTGATTTTTTTTCATTTGTTGCGAGTAGCTCCAATATTTTCTAAATTACTGAAAACCACTGTGGAAAGCTCCTGTAACAAACTGTTTTTCATTATGACTGCTGGTAACTATGCAGACAACATACATATAGAGAGGAAACTATACAAACCAGGCTTACTGTAAAGGCCAAAATTTTTCATAAATGCAGCTATGGTCTCTTGCAGAAAAATAGCTTTTTTGGGGAAAATATTTTTGGACTTCAAAAAACAGTGACAGGGATACCAAGCAACTCTTGACAAGAGCTGTGCAAAAGCTAAAGTCTGCCCGGTTCCACCTCTCAGGCACCTTCTGTGCAGCAGTCTCACATCAGCTGGGCTGGTAGCCAGGATTAGCAATTTAGTGGACTCAGAAATTTTAACAAGCCTGCAGATGAAGCCATAAAATCAAGCCTCTACCGCTTTAAACTTACATAAACACTGTTTAAGTGGTTTAATAGTGTGGTTTGTTTATACAGCACTATGTCATTGTATATAGCAGCACAGCAAGTCCAAAGATGTGCCCAGCAATGCCAGCTTGGGTGCTGGCACACCTTCCCATCCCCAGACAATCCACTGTGGATCACCAAGGCTCTCTTGCTCTGTAGGACACACATCTCACTTGTGAGGCCAGGACATCACCCTCTCCCTTGTGCCATGGGCATGTGAGGAACTGCTCATGTGTCAGTGCAATCACTTAGTAATCAGGCCCTATGAAATAGAGCCACCTTGCTTTCCTAAGAAGAGAGCCCTCAGAGTTATGCTGAGGGAACAAAGAGCAGCTCCATCACCCAGGAGAGTTGAAATAGTCAAAAACATTGAGGATGAAATACTGTTCCACCTTCTTGGTGAGCCCCACCACCATCTACCTCATCTCTGCATCCTGCAAAGTGGCTGTGCTTCCTAAGGTAGTAAGGCACCAGAGAGCAGTGACAACCACAGAAGGTAATCAGAAGTTACCTCATTCTTATCAAAACTGATGGAAATTACATAACCAATGTGTTTTTGAGAACCCTGGTGAATGTTAACACCTAAATTGCTCTTCAGTCCTTCTATTTAAGATAGAGGCTGGCTGTAAACCTGCAAAGATACCTAGTCAAGTGGAAACACTGGCCAGAGTGTAAGCCACCTGAACAGAGTCCCAGGTGCTCATGTGTATTTTAGGCACATAAAACAACCTTTAAAAGTCTAGTCAAGATTCCTTAAATGAGTCCCATAACCAAAACTGCCACCGTAACAAATGCACAGGCACCTCCTTTCCTAGATGTGGGTGGTTTTGATGCCTGCACTGGTTATAAGAAGCAATGTACTAAGGGAGTACAAAAACATGAAATTTAGGAAGATGAGTAATGTATGAAGCGTGGAGGCAGTGAAAGATGATCCACATATTTATAAATTATTAAATAAAAGCATATAATATCAGCCTTCTCGAAACTGCCCCTCAACCCAGCAATTACATGCTGGCTGTTTTCTTGTTAGTGCTGTTCTTTTATAATAACAAACTGTTCCCAAAGCCTCACATACAGAAAGTTAGACAATCAAAGCACTGTGTGCAATTTTCCACTTAATTCATTCAGTTAGCTGCAATTAAAACAATACAATTCAAAGCCTTGTGTGTTTCTCTGAAAAAATACAGAACTTTTGTTGTTTCTATTAATATATACAACCTACAAGAAAGAGTTAACAAAGCCCCTTTTTCTTCACTGTTGTAGTAATTTTCTTGTCCTTTTCTGTAGATGCTCTGGCAGTCATTAATATTTCTTTCAGTTGCTGTTCTTCAAAGGACACACACTTTTCATTCAACAGCACAGAAAGGAAAGGAATCCAGTGGGCCAAATTCCCTCGGTGTCCAGACCCACTGCAGCTGCTCAGGAAGGAATTTAGGTGAAGGTGTGGGGCTCACATTAAGGAGAGGAGAGAAGGGAAGAAGCATCACTTTGGCAGGCAGTAATCAAACTACTATTCAGATTTTACCTGGATAGCTTACCTAAATATTTCACATTTATGGAAAAGCAGTCTCTTCATGGCCACTGACCTCTGCTCACTCACTCCATATGAATGACATACCAAGTTTCAGCATCATTACAGAGCCTTTCCTTTTCTATTTTATAGGGCTTCTCTAATGAAACCTGATGACAGACTAATTATCTTATACCTGTTTTGCATGTTCAAAAGAGAACAGAAGCTGTATCTTGCTCCACAAGAAAATGATAAGCCATCCTATCAAAGCAGCTTGCAACTGTCTGCCATACCACCAAACTCCCCCAAAATCAGGCATACTTCCATCAGCCATGAACACACTCAGAGTGTGCAGTGCTCAGAAAACAGCAACATCCCTGCTTCCTGAGGATGCACTATGTCCAAGTCTCACAAGGTTTCCAGAGCTTCTGTGAGCAAGGTATATCTCAACACCGTTCCAAGAAGACTGTGCTCCTGGATTGCTGCTGTTTAGTATGTTAATTCACTATTTCAGCCTTAGTTGTTGACAGAGGCTTTGATTCAGCCTACTTCTGTAACAGAAAAACAAATCTCTGATTTGGATCTGTAATCTTAATTATTATCCCACCAACATAAATGAGCATTTCATTTAAGCTCGGTTCCTTGAGAAAGAACTATTGTCTGCTTTAATAAGATGGTATGAAATTTAACCAAACATTTATCAAACTATGTGAAATCTTATTGGAAGAATATATTCTGAGATTGTGTGAATAAAGCCCCTCAGGAAAAAAGGAAACAAAAATATGTGTCAGGAGAGGCTCACAAAGTCTGGTCCAAAGGGAATTCACAACTCATCTAGTGCTCACCTTTATTTTTTGTTCCAGTACACAACAGCACAAAAAGGACAAGGCAAAGTAAAGAACTAAAATGTGCCTTTCTGGAAAAAAAAAATGCTGAGTTCTGCCAAACCCAGCTCCAAGAAACACTTTACAGTGTTTTTCTTCCTTACAGTTTCTGCAGCTCTACAGAGATGTTGCACAGTAATGAATGACAAGTGAGACAATTCACCAAACAAGGTACCTATTCCAAGGTTAATTTTATTAAAAGGAACACTAACACTATACTCCTGGCATATGATCTTATGCTTGAAGAATCCTGCAATTTGCATATAATCTGGGTGAAAGAAATTTAGTTGAAAGACCACATCTCCAACTATTCATGAACACTTCCAGAAAGTCTAACAAAAGAAAAAAGAAAAGAAACAAAAAACAAATAACTACCTCCGCTTAGCACCCTTTTCCCAAATGCATTTTCTTAGTTTAGGTCACTATTATAGAGATAAAACTAGGCAGACAGGAACTCTACCTGTTTTGTAATAATCATACTTATGCGTTGGCATTTCAGGGCAATTGGATCGCTAAAAAACTTTTTATAAAGGTAAACTTATCATCAATGTATATCAAGGATCATGTTATTACAATAAACTATACAGAGTAAGGCACTGTCCATGAAATCAAAGCTGGCTTTCCTATCACTTCAATATGTTGACATTCTCAACCAACCTAGAAATACCAATAACAATTTCATTATCATCTACATTTAACCTTCTTTAAGGTTTCAAGTGCCCTTATGTCCAATACCTGAAAACATGAAATTCAGTCCCACAGAGTAACTCCAAAAGTCACATCAAGGAAGCTCTTGATTGGTTTCTCTCAATGACTTCCAGATTAAATCTGCTCTTCTATAAACACAGAAAAGGCTTTCTGTAAGTGTCTAGTCTAGAAACACATGGTTGAAATTAGATCTTTTCAATGCAGCAACAAAGGATCATGAAACTTTTAAAACAGTTAATAACTCTGCTGATGACATACATACTGAAATCAGTGCCGAGACCCTCAGTATCAGAAGAATGAAACCATATTTTAGAACTAAAATAAGATTATGGAGCACACAAAAGGAATAGTTTTGTATCTGAAAGCATCTACCTTTTACCTACTCACCTTTCAGACATTTGGACTTTATTAAACTCCCAAGTACAAGTGCATGAATGTGCAGTATCAGTGCAATAAGTCCTTAAATGCCAGAATGCCAAGGTAAGGAAGAGGCAGACATTGTAAATCTGTTCACCCTAGTGTTCCAGATTGGTGCTAAAATAAGAGTTATGAGCTACATTCATTTCAAGTAAATATAAGATTATGTATAACCAGCTCAGGCCTCCTTTAGTCATCATCTACTTGGGAAGAAATTATGGCTTCTGTAGAACAGCATTCATTTTTCTCAGTGACAAAAAGTGAAAGCAAACAAACTCTGGCCTTATTAAGGTCAGGCCAAGGAGAATTATGTGTACAACTCCCTGAAGGTGACATCTACCCAGCCCAATACAGCTGCACTCACCCATATTGTAAGCCTCCAGAAAAGAAAGGTTTCACAATAAAATATTCTTCCAAAGAGAGGTTCAGTGCACAAATTTAACATCTCTCCTTGTAACAAAAGTTTAAAAAAAAAATACAAACTGCTAGAAGGCATGATCCACAGCAGAGAGCAACAGAAACTTTAGATGACCTTTCAAGCCTGTCCATCTTGAATAGTTTCTGTTATGAATGGAGAAATGGTCTCCACACCTCCTACAACACGGAAACAAAGAAGAGCAAAAGAAACCCTGGAGTCCTCCAAAACATCAGCATTCCCACCTAGCTTTCCATTCAAGTATTTCTACCCTTGGTTATTGATACTAAACAAACACATAGCAGCAGCAGCTAAGAAAATTAAACTGAGCCAGACATCATTCCTATATTGAACAAAACAGACTCTTCCCTCAAACAACAATGACGACAAGAGCAGAGAGAAGGGCAACAGTCACATGATGACACTGACATTCAGCTGGGAAGGCAAATGGGCATACTCTGGCAGCTGTGTAGATTCTGTGGTTTGGTCCTGAAGGTTGTGGCTTCAGCACCAGGTCCCCATTCCTTACCACAAACCACCAGAGCCCTCCTCCATCAAATTTAAACAGCACCCTTGCAAAAGGCCTGCAGCTGGAGCATCCTGCCACAGGCATGGCTATTCAGTATGTGGGCACAAATTGGCTGGAGCTGGGACAGCTGAGACCTGTTCAGCTTGACAATAGAAGAAAATCCCCTGAGCAGCTTCCAGCCCTGCCTGCCTGCCTGCCTGCCTGGCTGGACAGCCCCTCAGGAACAAAACTCAGCTACCTTCTCTGAATCAGACACAGAGGACTGCAGATTACTCAATGCTGCCTGTATCCCAGGAGCATCCTGGGGAACTTAATCACAGCCCTTGGCCATGCTCCACCAGGCACTTTGCATGCACTAGGTAAAAAGCAGCTTCTGTTTGTCAGAGAAGGCCCGTCTACCTGCAGAGCAACAACTCTTGAACCACTCCACAGTATAGGATGCCATTCCCACATCCAAACACAGCCAGCTCAGCCTGTTACAGTCACTCTGTTTCTGAACTCTGGGAATGAGGCAAACCTGCACGAGCACCAGTGGTCAGAGCCACCCAGGCTCTCCAGCTGACACTGGATATAGATGAAAGCCGTGCATGGAGCAGCCCCTGCTTTGCATTTTGGTGCAGATGTACACAGAGAAAGGAGCGAGGGCAGAGCAGAGACAGTGGGAAGCTTGGAGAGAAGGAGGGTGTCTGTTACTTGAAATCATTCTAAAGCACATTACAAATCTGTTAAATCATTGTGGCTTACACTGTACTTCGGAGTAAATTAGTAACTTTGCAGAGGGAGTGAAGAAACTACCACTCCACTTTTAAATAATGAAAATGCTAAAAAACCTACACTTAACAGCTCTAAAACTGCAGCAAGTCACCCACCAACACCCACTCCTCTTGTCAGCAGGCTTTTTTCAGCTTTGCCTATTATTTGTGTCAAGCCAGAGATGTCTAATGTTTGCTGCATTTATCTGCTCAACTTTCATGAGCTCCAAATGTTACAACACGTACCTGTGCCACTGACCTCTTTCCCCACAGCATTTTGATCTAAATAAGTAACAAACATAGGGTTTCCAAAATCATTTGGATTCACTGTCTCTGAGTGCATAGCTGTAAAAAATCTGCTTTAACATCCAATTTTATTCATGCCTGAGGCTTCACCACAGCATCTATTTTTGTAAGATTAACAGCAAGATCCCAGTTCTCCAGAAATGTAAAGAGTAACAGACAATTGTAAAATGAAGATGATGTTTCCCAACCTGCCCTGCTCACATCCAAGAAGGTACATTTTCCTAGCCCTTTCTGTAGTAGGTGTAATTTCTATTTGCATTTTTGCACCCACAACATGCAGCATGTGTATTAGTCCTACTGCCTCCCATTACCTAAAATGCAAATTGTGGGTGCCAAAAAACACTAACACAAATCTCACATGTGCAAAGTGTCCCTGGAAAGACAGCTTTTACTCTGGACAGGTCAAGATACAGTGATCTTCCTGTATCTTGCACTACAGCATTTTGAATCATCTAACTTGAAAATACAAGTATAGATAACAAGCACTCGATATTTCAGCGAATCCATTTGAAATGAATATACATGAAAACACTTATTTTTGAACATGGCAACTTGAGGACAAATTGAGGGTCATTTTTAACTTAAACATCAGAAGAAACGTTGCCTTTAATACTGCCTTTGGTATCTGTCAATTAGAACTATCGCATTGCTGTCAACTTGCGCTCCTGCTTTAGTTCCAGCTTTGCTCCATCCTACACAGACCCGTACAAATCAATTGTCTCTTGCAAACATGCACTAACCACTGGAAAGTGAAATTAATAAAGTGTGAGAAAAGCTGATTCATAAAGCTGACACTCCTGTGCCCAACAACTCCGGGTTTCTCCCCTCCAGCTAGCAGTTTGAGATAGGCAGGCAAAGTGGTAAAAGATTATCAAATTGCAACTGTCATTCCTGACAAAATGCATCTCAATGCTGGAAGGAATTTTAGGTTTTAAGCTAAACCACCACCTCAAAGGGTTCCTCAGAGCCTGTCAATATCTGTACCTTGGATGGAAAGCTACCACTGAGCACAGTGTGTCCAACATATAGAACCTGCCACAAAATGAAGTTCTTCATAAGAAAGCTCATCTCAGTCTTGGTTGGTAACAATAACAAGGAGACAAGATGAGACCATCAGTCTCAATTGCAAAGACAATGTTTTCCTCCCATATTATTCTGTCTGTCATGTTCCCTTCAGGTTCCAAAGGAATCCCTGTCTCATACATCATTATTTCCCACAAAGCTTGAAAGCCTTCAGGGGGGGTTTCTTCCTGCCCACTGTACCAGCCTTGATGTCTGAGTACCTTCAGAACAGTGACAGAGGCCTCTGCCAGCAATAAAGGGGAACATCTGCATACCAATTAAACTGCTGAGCGCTGAAAAGTAAAAAAAAAAAGAGGGGGGGAAAGCCTTGAAAGTAAATCTGAGCCAAGTTCTAATTAATGCCCTAGGCCCCGATTCACCACAGCACTTAGGCATGTAGTTAACTTTAAGCATGTATTTAGTTCCATTGAAGTCAAAAGACAGAATCGAAGAGGCAAACTACATTAGCACAATTTAATACTCTTTGGGCTAATTAATCAGCCATAAAAATTAACTATGAGAACTGTATTCCTTATTTCCCTCACTGTGACATTTCCAGATAAAAATACTTGGATGTGGCTGGAATAAGCAAAAAAGCACTACCTCACTTGGCTGTTAGAGGCTGCTTGCTCGTGCAGCTGTGAAGGCCAGTTCCTAAGAACAGCTAAAGGAACTGAGGTCTCCGCCATCACAGCCTAGTGCTGTATCTCCTATGTGGTGGCAGCATGCAGGCACAAAATACACAGCCCTTGTCTTGAGGAGCAGTAATCTAAGAAATTAAAAGAACTGGCAACAGATAAGCAAAGCCATCAGGCCATGGATGGCACATAAGAGACATCTTTCCTCTATAAAGATGCACTTGCTCACTGCAGCACATCAGTGTCAGGTGTGACTGGAGGTGGCAAGGAAGGGCAGCAAACAGGGCTGGGTAAGTGAGGCAGGCTGAGGGCATGTGTGAGTTTGGAGACTTTGCTGGTGAGGTTCCCAGGGAGGCACCAGGCACCAGGCAGAGCTGGGATGAGGGGAACAGTGCTGGTGTCTAAAGGCTGGAGCAGACTGGAGTCTGGCCCAGCCTCAAATGTGAGCAAGGGCTAAACTCTCCTCCATTTCAGTGGAGCAGGACTGAGCCCAGTGAAAGAGAAGCCCAGAGTACAACCTCCAAAGAGCTGAATCATCCCAGATACATCCAACTCTTTTCTCCACTTGGTAAGCCCAGCATGCTGAATGGCTGCCAACAGTGCACCAACAACCTGCAGGCTAGATTTGGTCTGAACATGGTCTCCAACACACAAGTATGACCAATTTTTGAGCTCCTGTTGACTTCAAAAAGGCTTGTGTACAACCAACCATTCTGTAAATCAGAATGCAAGGAGACAGGCTGGCTGATAAAGGTGTCCTTGCTAGGATTGCTGCAAAAACAAAGCTGCAGAAAGTTTGCAAAGTATCATTAATGCTGCACATGGACCTACATTAGCTAGAAAAATGAAAGTAGGGGAATATAAACTCCTGGTTGACAATGCTTCTTTATCTCATTCATCATGAAAAAAAGAACAAAAACAACCTCCCAAAAATTAGAACGCCATGAGCAGGAAAGAGAGTACCAGCACAGTTTTTCACATTAACTTTGAATTTCCTTGCTTTCATTGGTTTAAGAGCTCTATTGTTACTCCCTTGTTTTTTTAATTGCAGATACTAAAAATTCTTTTATCTTTCCAAGTCTTTAAAGTATGTTATATAAATATGTAATTAAAGCCTGTTTCAACTGGGTATAATTTACTCCATGGTTTACAACAGCTGCAATAGAGCTATTACAGTTTATCATTTAAAAGCCTAATTAGGGGCTTCTTAATTAGCAGATCCTTCAGGCACTAGACTGTGTCTGTGTAAAATACACTCGGCACTATCACATGTTACAAATCTTTGCGTGGATCAGGGTGTGTACGAGCCCCAAAAGACACTGCTGGTCCCTGCAGGTCAGTCCTGCAGTTAGAGGTCCACATTCCATCCACACTCCCCTTTCCCAGTGCCTGGCTGCCCTGCACACAGCCTTTACCTCCTGCACACGTTGCTGGGAATTGCCACCATCTCCTGAAACAATCCCCCAGGCTCACTGAGCTGACCTGCTACGACAGGGCCCTCTGATGTGCAAAGACAACCCAAAGAGAGGACAGGCCTGTGTTCATCACCTGCTCAGGCTGGCTCTCACATGGCTCATCAAACACTTTCTCCAGCAAACACAGCTCCTTCCTGCTGCCACTCTCTCCCTCGGGAATTCTGCACCGTGCTGCCCAGAGATTCTTCCTCTGTGCTGCCCAAAGTACTTGTATCCCTACAAGAAAGAAGAAGGGAGCCAGTTACTATCTCTCATTTACAGACACCAACACATATTTCTCACTATTCACCACTGAATTAGCAGTCAGTCACTGAGATTTTAAGTGCAATACTTGCCCTGAGTAAGGACTGTAACTCCTCTGTCCTCCCCCTGGGTGGCAAGGTGCTGGGGAGATGGTGGAGCCATAGTGAGTTTTAACAGGAATCACTCCCCAGAATGAGCCTCATACCAACTGAGGGCTCACAGGAGCCACTGCTCAGCAAGCAGAGAGCTTATCCTGACCATAATCTGGAGGACTGGTGTGGTTTTGTTAAGTTTTCACCTGCTTGTAACATAGCAGCTGTGTTATAGAGGGTCAGATTTGGGGCCTGCCAGCATTTGTACTGTGACAATATCATGGGTTCTTGTTGACTGCAGGATAATATAAATCAGCTATTGAAAACCTGTATCATTACTGCTATTGCTTTCCAGTGGTAGAAGACTGGAGTAATGGATTGGCCTCTCCATCTCATCCTCCCACTTGAAAGCAACATACACAGGACCAATCAATAACCTGATCTAAGTTACTTGTAGATGTGCCAGGTGCAAATATCTCGCTTTCTCAAAGGTTTTAAAGACCAGGTATTTTTGCAAAACTTAGGCCAGGCAACAAATTGTTTTGGATAAATTGTCATTATGGCACAGAACAGCATAACCAGATCCACCCACATTGTTACACAAAAGTTCTAAATAGACAGGAAGTAATTTTATTATATGCTTGTATTACTTTGTAGGGTCAATAGCTGTTCCTTTGCAATGGAATAAATTTCCATTTGAAAAGCATTTTCTGGAATGGTCATGTTGCTGTTGCTACTTGACAGGAAATACCTAGATAATTTCATCATGGGCTTGCTGCTAATTTCTATAGCTGAAAATATTTCTAAAATCAATACTGAAAAACACTGCCACAGGGCCAGGATTTCATCCTATTGTGTCACAACATATTATCCATTTAATTTAGTGTTGTCAAAGCTGAAGTCAATGGAAACCCTACAGGTGACAGCCTTGTTTCCTGATGGATAAGTGGAGATGCTAGAGGTGTTTCAGGGCCTTCCCTATAAAAAGGCCCTATAAAACTTTCACACCATCACTACAACTAAAGCACGTACACGTTTCTATCCCTTACCCCACCTCTGTCACTTACGCACACACGGAGGGGATATAGTCAAGCAGATTCTAAAGCAGGTCAGGTGCACAGTTATTTCACAGTTACGTTACAGCCCCCATGGACACACATGGAAGCACAGTGAATCCTGCTGTGGCACTGACATCAAGGCAGTATTCTGGGGCGAGAACAAACAAACACAAGCCAGGGTTTTATAAAAGGTCAGCTGTCACCTTCTGAAAACCCTTGTGGCAAGCCTCTTAAGGACTCAAACAAGAACTTCAAAGGGACATCATATTTCTCTGAGCTGACCTTCATAGAAATCTTTGCACCTTAAATAATCTTTGCACCTTTTAAACAGGCCCTTGATGTACAACATTTACGTTGCATGGCCTGCATGGTACTAATGCCAACCTTCTTCATTAAGTTCAATGGCATCCAAAGAGATGCCATGGCAATGATTTTATCTGATTTCCTTTTGCATTGACTTCTGTGACACAAGAGCAGGAATGGTGTTTCCGAAAAGGAAGAGTAAGGCTGTGTTCAGGTAGCCATAACCATAAAGCAGAGGAGAAGGCTGAAGACAGAGGAGAAAATAACATGCTGCCAATATGCTTTATACTCAGTTTGCCTGCTGGTCCCAAGTGAGTACCATGAACCTCCTTGTCTTTACAGCAGGGCAGCTGTGCTGTATCCCACCATGGAAAACGGTGGGAGAGCAGTGCAGATGAGCAGCCATTGGCTTAGCAAGGCCAAGGACCCTCTGCAGAATGGTGTCTGCACCTGGCAAGGCTTGCACCAGGACAGCTCATCAATCCAGCTCCCTCAGCACCAGGGCACCGAGGTGAGGAATCCAAGCACCTGCACTCAGCCCACTCCCATCCCAGCTGTGCAGGTGGCTGAGCTGCTCCAGCCTCAGCGCTGCTGCCTGAGCCCTTTGGTTCAGAAGAAAGAAATGGATCCCTCTAGCAATCAAGAGATTCCTTTTTATGGGGGCAGGATTGTGGATTATCATTTTGTGTATATCTCTGCTCTTCTCCACCTCCACACTTTTTTTCACAAATGAAAACACACCAGAAGAGCTCAGTGTCCTCTTTAAAGACTTCTCTATTTCACTAACTTGTTCCAACCTCCATCACAGCTCTTTCCTTGTCAGCAACTGTACCACTGCACTATACCTCTGCCCACGCACAAATGCACTGGTTGAAGGTATGAACTGGAATCTCTCTGTTAAAGGAACAAGCAGGCATACCAGAGACTGACACAGCTGCTATTTGCATGTAAAAGAGGAAAAGAAGGTGCATGACTGAGCCCAAATTAGCATGAGCAAAGCCTCCCACCACATTTGCAAACTATAGCTTGCACAGTGGTGCTAATAGAGGTGCACACTTTCCCCACAAAGAAGGATTTCTACCTCAGCTATAAGGAAACTTGGATAACAATGGTCCACAGAATTTAGTAAGAACTTGTAAATCCCCATTTTTTAAAAATTTACAGAGTGCTAGAAACAGAGAAAAGCAGTGGATGCAGGGTGAGGTGGATATGCCCAGGTTTAATTTCATCTCCACTTACAGCTTGATTTCTGAAGATGGCTACCTCAGTGAGAGACATATTTTGTAAGGCCTCCATCACTTCTGTATCCCTAGATTTCTAAATGTCCAGGAATATTCACAGCACTCAGTGCATCTAAAAATGAAACCCAAAATAAGCACGATGACTGCAGATCTAACACTCCATTCCCATCTTTGACAAAACAAGGACCATTCCTTTCCACCATCGGCTCTTTCAGAGGGATGCTCTGGGGATTCATTTATATCTGCAAAGTCTTGCTAAAGACACACACTTCATAAACTATAAGATTTCCAAGTTTTATCACAATCTTTCTGTCTGGCTATGTACAGAGATATGTCCATGCATATACCCACCAGGTCAGAAAAAGAGGACTAAATACCTCAGTAGTCTGTTTAGGCAGTGCAATTTTATTGGTCCCCCAAACCAAACTACAATTTGAGGTCTTGTGGCAGAGAAGTTATAGACTGTTTTCACTTTATCACTGTATTTTCACGGAAAGCATTGGAACAATTCAGTGCCTCTGCTGTTTCTGCAGTAGGTTCAGCTCATCTGAGAAACTAGAAAGAACAGTAAATGCAGACATTAATGGTAATAAAAATCAAAGCTAAGCCCTACATGAAGAGAAACAAATTCCAAAATGAAAAATTCGATTACACAGTACCTGTCTCCTGTCTTGACTTCCTCATTATACGTAGAAATTAACCCTGTCATTAAGTACTTTGATCAGGCTGTACATAAACAGCTTATAACGGCATGAAATCTACCACAGCAAGCAGGCAAATGAACGAGTGGAGAAATACTGACATTTGGGGCTGCTGTCAGACGTCAAGTGCTCCTACTCCCTCAGGGCCAAACTGCTGGAGTAAATGGGGTTACTCCAAGGATTAATTGTTCCCTCCTGGTGCGCACTACTTCCAGAAAGTTTCAGTAATAACATCTAAGAGGCTATCATTTGGAAATCAGTAGCATTGTTTTAATATCTTCAAGAGATTTGTAAGTCAGGCTTTTATCACTTCTCTCAGACTAAAACTCGGTACAGAAATTCTCAGCCCAAGATCGAACAGAAGCAATATCCCACCATTTTAGAGTGTTCTGGGATCAAAGAGGAAAAGCAGTATTTAAGTATGAATAGTCACTATGATCTGTCTACTCAGAATTAAGGCAAAAGAGGGTAGGTGCCTGTGGTCAAATTGGTCCAGGTTTACATTGCTCAGAAATGAGGTATGGCACCATTTCATGCTCTTTGGCTCCAAATATTTGTCACTTACATTTCGAGAATTTCCACACACTGAATGCACACAATAAAGAGATTTCTGGGCAATCAAGGTGTTTTTTTTCTGGTTGGTTTGTTTGTTTTGCAGGATTTTGGAGCAGGAGTTGCTTTCCTTTGGGATCCATTTAACACAAAGTAACTTTACTTACTTGTATTACTATCAAAATTCCTTACACATACAGACTGCTACAGCATCAAAGGTGGTCAGGCCAACAGTCTCTTCCCAGCTCTGCCACTGGCTTGCCATCAGTCCTTTGCCATCCCTGAGCCCTGTTTTCAAGTTGTTTCCTGTTAGTTCTTCCCACATCTTTGCTCAAAAGACCCTCAGCAGGGAGACAGGCTGTGAGGGTGGGCAGGTACAACATCTACCCCTGAGCACTGCCTGAGGGCACTCCATCCTATTTGGAAAGTACAGCTCAGATGCTCTCTACTCTCTGCTTTCCTAGGTTAGCTGTGATGGAGTTCTGGGGATTTGCCAAGTATATAGCAGACACAGGCATAAGGGAGGAATCCTGACCCAAAATAGGCAAAGACAGTTTTCCACTGTCTTCTAACCGGCCAATACTTTAACATCCTAATAAAAGCTTGGAAAAACACTAAGCAACCCCACAGATTACTTGTTTCTGTATGTACTGCTAAACATAGTGCAGAGCAGACATTTTATGACTCCTAAAAGCACTAAAGTCCAGTATTTCCTCCGATATCACAATTCATTCTTTTATTCCATTGCTACAATCAGCTCCAGGGTGTTATTACAGTACATTGTTCAAAAAGGCTATCACCCCAATTCAGACAAACTCAGCCATAGACCAAAACAGCTGAGACAAAATACCATAAGCACCACTGGGCTTCCCAGCATTCTGCTCTCACTCCATAAAACCATGTAACTGTTCTTACTCATGCCCCACATACCAGTTGTGTGCCCACAAAACCAGTTCTTTCCAGATCCACAAGTACTCAGACACTCCTTTCTGTACAGTCAAGCAGAGTGCAACCATGTCACACCAACAGCGTATACATCAGGCAATTGTACAACCCACCTTGGTACCACTGGATAGACTTGGAGGAACTGACCTCAGCTACAGAGGGGATGGGCACTTTTTGGTGAAGGTCTGGGAAGGTGAAAGGGTGAGCAGTCACTCACCAGCCAGACAGAGATCAGAGAGATCACAGGGGAGGGGCAGCACAGAGGAAAGGTGCTCACAGGAGAAAGTTTGCAGGAGATGGAATTATCCAGAGGCAGCATTTTTACATCTGGCACTAAAGAACCAGGCCAATTTCAGCACATGTGTAGTCCCTAGTAAAAAAGCAAATCAGACATTTCTTCTAACTTTGCAATTCCTGTTCCAATTAACTTACTTCAATATTGCTGGGTATTTTGCCTTCATTAAAAGTTGCATTAAGGGGATACCTAGAATTTTTAGCAGACCTAAAAGCACCTAACAATCCAGACTGCAAATGCACATCCACGTATATGAACTACCGTATCATTATCGTTTGACACTTTTACAATATCCCAGCTTCCCTTCTAAAAACAATTCACTATTAATAGCAATTTTATGTAACTAGCAGCATGCCAGGGATTTCTTGCAGATCTCATCCCTGAAGAATCCCCAGATTTATCATGGCAATCAAATCTCATATTCGAAGTCTTCCAGTGATTACTCTCTTCCATTCATCTCTTCAGTGCACTAGAGTTTTCCTTTGCTTCAGTGGAGCCATCATCAAGCCTTCCTGCTGAACTGCACGATGCAGAGCAGATTAAGGGCTCCACTCCTGACTGAGCAAGACATTTTTAAACATGTCTTACCTTTAAGTGCATATATTGCTTCAGTAATCAATGGCATCACCTAAAGTACAGTCAATCAAGTTGTTAAACACCTCTCTGAAGAGCTGATGCCATAAACTGGGAAAATGCTCTGGCACAGCTCTGGAGCTGCTCTAGAAAAACTCACAAGTAATGTACTTTGAGACCAAAACATATCAGTCAGGAAACATGTAAACAAGAGGAGCAAAAGCAGCTACAGTAGCACTGCTTTACAAAACACAACTAATGGCTGTTGGGAGCCAAGCCTGAGCCTTGCTTTAGGTTTAAAACTGAACTTGGGAAGAAGGCGGCTGCCCAGGAACCCAGATGACTCATAGAGGGTATGTGAGAAGCTGGCCCACCTAAAACCTTTCAGGGCACAGTGAAGATTGTGGTAAAGTTTTATTAAAAGTTTGTTTTTACTAAATCTTTGTTCCTGGACTTGCACAGAGCAGACATTTTAAAGCAGCATGGTAACTTTATTTCACCGGTACCAAACCCCCAGCCAAGGAAAAGAGCATGTGTGCAGAGGCAATTGGATCTGCCAGATAGGAACATCTGGCTGCAGTGTTACAGTGTGGCCCCTCTTGAAGGAGGTGAGACCTGGGGCCAGTCCCACAGGTCTAACCAGGACCTGCAGTGGCCATTGAAGCCAATGGGAATTGCTGGCCCTCGGCACCACTGAGCCTTGGTCTCCAGAGAGGAATTTATGATTTATCAGGAGATCATTGATTACAGCTGGGGTCTGTCACAAAGAGAGACACTTGAAAGGAACTGAAGCTTTCAGCCCACATGTACACTCGTGGGCTTCCATCTACAAGATGATGGATGATCAGCCACACATCTGAGAAGTTGGTATCTCGGTACACTTGCAGTGTGCCCGTCAGGGAAAACTTCTTCAGACAGCTGCAATTAAACTCAGGTCACAAATGACAAGAGCATTGCTTAAGTAGGTCCAAGTCTTCCTGACAGCAGGCTGGAAGAACACAAACCTATTGAAAATTATGCTAAATGTAATTGCCTTCAGGAGGTGATAAATGTCAGGAAAGCAGTACACAGAGCATTTCCAGACCTGAGTCAGAGAACCAAAGCACGGAGCTTCTTAGTGCAAGGTCTAACTCCCTTTCATATCCACAGGCCTCAGAAGTGCTGTCAGGTAAAGAGCATGAGTCATGGGTACCTACAGTATCCCTTCTCAGAAGTCATTACCCATCACTCCACCACTGCTCCCCTGTTAAACAACCCTCAGGTCATGGAGAAATATGTCTTCCCCATTTTATCTGCACACGCTTTCCAGAGATTGAATTCTAAAGAAATCAGAAAGGAAAATATAACCACTTTCAGATGTCTCTCCCTGTGCCAGAAGTCCTCACTTTTTCTTAAAAAGGATGACTGTACCTGCCACAACTACTTCCATTCAGAACCATCTCTGCTGAGGTGCCTATTCAAGAGGCAGGAATCCTTTGGAAACAGTCCCTGGTTGCCCTTCTATCTTCCCTGCAGTCTGTATTGGCATTCAAACTCCATCACTTTTGATTACTGGCTAGGAAGAGCTGATAAAGAAAACATACCACAGGTTTCTTAACAAAATAAGACAATCTTGTCTTCTGGAAGTCTCTCCCTGTGCTCTCTGATCCAAAGAGACTTCATTGCTAGTAGCACAAGGTAGATCTTCAGTGACTGTAAACAGGCAGTTCTCTGTTGAATTTCTTGGATTGTCAGTTATTTACACCACCTAAAGGTCCTCCATACTGTTCAAACCACTGCTCTGCATACTGTGCATTCCCTTCCCCAGTAAGGTTAGGTGTCATGACTGAGATAACAGAGTCAATAGGACTCGATATAGTTTCAAACTGGGCACTTTGGCTTCCAAGTTGTGAAAATGATTGGTGTAAAAAGTGTGTGATTGATGTAAAAAGTGGTTGGACACCTAGTTCTCAGGCAAATAGCCTAAAAAACCTAAGGACTTTGCTGATCTGAAATTGTTAGTAGCTGGCACTTAAAAAGCTCTTCAGAAGGGACCTGACAAACAAATTCCTTCATGGAGATTTGGGGGGAGTTAGGGGAATTATTTTCAAGTAGTTGCTGAAACACAGGTGCTTACAATTTTCCTAGGAAATCTGTCAAAATTAATGAAATAACTCCAGGAGCATCAGAACACTGCAGCCAGGTTTGTTACTCATCTGTGTCTAAAGGCTGGATTCCTCCTTGGTATGACGGTGGTACAAGTCATGGCTGACATTTCCCTGTATCTGAAACTGTCATGACATCTCTCTCCCAGCTGCCTCTCTCCACAGCCTCTCTTCTCCTGGGCCTATCTGCATTTTCTTCCTCACCTCCACATGTATAATTTAATTGAGTTTTGTCAAAGAAATATTTTCAGCCATTGGATTACACTAGCTAAGGTTTCCAAAGTCACACTGGAAGAAGGGCACACCAGAGACCAAATTCTAGTGGCACTCTGAAACCCCCCCAAGATGTTCAGCATCTGCATTGATGGAAGCCTGAAGAAGAGCTTCATTACACCTCCACAGTACCAGGTGCTCTGGGGTGGGATCCCACAGGAAGGAG
>VYZS01060928.1:3754-28035 GCA_013400695.1 Neodrepanis coruscans
CTCAACAAGGATTCCTGGTGATGTATGAAGAAATTGGTGACCACAGGTTACCACAGGCCTCCTTTATACCTTTATCCCTACTGAGAGGAGTGGTTTTATACCTTTACTCATAAGTGTTTTCATAATCAATCATTGTCTTTTCTGCTTTTCAGGAGCAATCATACTACTATAGATGTCACACCGTTGGGCAGACCTTCTCATTACATTTCCCTGTAGACATGCTGGGCTCTCATCTTGAAATGGCATCTGCCATCAGCTATGCCGAGATGCCAACAAAATAGAGGGAGAGATACATTTTTAAAAGATAAAAGTTCCTAACATTTGACACTGAGTTTAACTTTATTGTCTTGGACTAGATGACAAAAGACACATGACAAACTAGATGACAGAAGATAAAATCCTGTCATTTTGCAGCTTAAACTCTCACGGATGTACTGCTTAGGGGTTGTTTCAGAAAACAAAGCAACAATGCAGGCAACTAAGTATGAGTAGTGCCTGCACGTCAGACAAAGAAATGTGAAGAAAAAGAGGGGACCACAGCAAGACATCAAAACCATCTGTTCCTTCTGTTCCAAATAAAGATTTGTGGATGAACAAGCACACATGAGATCCTTGAAAGTAACAGAGTCTGTGTAATAACAAGTGACAAAGACAGAATTTGCTTACAGCTGACTGATGACAAAGGCAAGATACTGCAATATTCATTATGCATCCGGACAAATAAATTGTAGATTATTAGGCAAGAACGGAAACTGCACAGGCTTAAAAGCTTATCACTGTTGCTGACTATAGTATTTCTTCTTCTTGCTGGGTGATAATTATCATGTCTATTTGTCTTTCACAATCTGACTACTTTTCGCTTGTTTCCATTGCCATACTGTAGTTCTTCTGCCAAGCAGAACAGTAGTGAGAGGGGCATAACCATTATTCCAACTTTTATCATGTTCTCATATAATACGTACTGGTCCTTGGGCTATTGGAAAGGGATTAACAGAATAGTTAAAAAAATAGATTCACATCAATTATGTAAAATCTAGATATTACATCACATTTCCACATACGTTTATAATAAAATAAACAAAATTTCAGTACTTCACATGTAAATGTGTGTTGCTTTAGTTTGATGGAAAATGGACACCAGCTTTATTTACTATACCCATAGAAAGTTAATATATTTTTCACAGGAGAGAACCTGTGATTATATGACTATCCTTCAATTTACTTTCAAATCACTTCCCTTTCATTAAATCAAAAATTGCTTTACCTCTTAATGCCTCATTCCCGACCTGTAAAATGGGAAGAGCGCTGTTTTACAATTCAAGTCTTTTATGTCGATTGTTCAAATAAAAAGTCAATATAGGTGATATAATCATCTTATGCAAGTAAATATTGATAGAGAAAAAAGATGCATAAATATGTGTAGTTTGGAGACATAGCTGTCTATGCACAGCATCTGGAAAAATATCAGTGTGAATCTAGGAAAAATTGTTTAGGTGATATATATAGCTATAACATGACTAAAAGGATGAGGTTTTAAAAAGTAACATTAAAAGTGAATATCAAGAAAAAAGCTTTCTGAGAATGAGATTGGAGTGTGGTTTACTTTCAAATGACACCAATGGAAAGGCATTTTGTTAGAGAATTGAATGAAAACCCACTGAAAATACATTTTAAATCAAAATATTCCATTCTTTTATTTGCAAGCAACTCCAAAATATCTCTCTAATTCNCAATAAATAATGTGGACCTTTTATAATTAATATTCATCGAAACCATTTATGATTTACAAAGATAATGGAAAAGCATCTATAATAAACCCAAATCTTAATAGCTACAATCTTAATTTAATTAGTAACTTTTATATGAGTTTTCCACAGTTCTTCACAGACAAATCATACAGAACTGTGGGAAGATATTTTGAAAGGATATGTTGTCATAGTTTCTGTAAAAACATTCAAAAAATGAACAAAGTGAATATTTGTGGGAAGTAAGCAGTTCATCCAGAATGCCAGCAGACAAACGTTGTTTCAAATAATTTTTTTTTCCAGTGGCTGAAGTAAAAATCACACAGTACAAAAACTGAGATAATAAGTCATAAACATTACTGAATAAAAAATGGTAGTGAAAAAAATGAAAATATCACAAGCAACATTTGGCATTGTGTGAAAATCACAGGGTCTCTTGTTTTCTTATCAGGTCTGGAAAGTGTGTTATCTGGCTTCATATAAGTGCAGCTTTATTTGTTGACAGTAGATGAATATGCTTTTGGTTTAAACCTCAGTCTCTAGTACCGAAGTACAGATGTGTGAGTCCTGCTTCCACAGAGAAGATACAAGAAGATACAGAAGATACTGTATGTTTCATGGAACATGGCAAACTGACTGTCCTACCTACATTCAAATTAAAATTTAAATTCTCTCTTTTTTATTGTATTGGAGTCTTTAAATTTGAATTTGACTAAAATATGCATTAATAAAAGATAAAAATTTCATGACATATTACGGAAGTGATCAAGTGATCTCTACCCTTGTAGAGCTGAATAATTTATTGTTCACATAACTTATTATGTGAAGATTTTTTATTAAAAAGTTATAGTTAGGATGAAGCTGTGAAAAAATGTATAAATTTAGGGAAAGTTAAAATGTATAAATTTAGGGAAAGTTAAAGTTTTTTTAAGCTAATTGTTAAATCAGACTTGCATACGTAGGTTAGGAATCAGCTTCTCATCTTTTCAGAAAGAAGAAAAAGAGGTGGTGTTCTACAGCATTAAGGTGTAAGGGAAGAATCATTTTGCTGTGTCTAGTATCATACTAGAGTAGTTGACCTGAGTGACCTGAGTCTGGAGAGATTCTTCAAGAGTTTTTATAGGTACTTAATTAATAGCTCTCTTCTTCAAGCCAGCAAGATCAGTACTGCTGTGAAACAGCACAGAGGCACAGAGAGGTTCATCTTTGCACTTCAGGTTGTCATAGAGAGACTGGGACCAAAGAGGAGGTCCCAGCTGAGGGCTGGGGGTAGGGTGAGGCATCCTGTGCATGAAGATCAAAGGATCTCAGTCAGGAGGCTGCCTTGCTGAAAGTTGCTCATCTGCCATCCTGCACCAAGGAAACGCCTCTTCAAGCAGAAGGCACTGTTGGAAGCAGGTGGCAGATTGCAGTGGTGGGCAATTGCTATCAAAAAATATCAAGCTGGGCTTCTGAATGCAGAGAGAATTTCATAGTGACTTGCTTGCCAAGTGCCTAAATGTGTCAGACCTTGTTAAATGTCTCTACCAACTTCTAGGAAAAAACAGAGGGGATCTAGCTGGTGTGCATGGGAATAAAAATAGCAGAGTGAAAGGCAAGAGAGAGAAGTAGATTTTAGGCTTTCAAGAGTACTGAAACCACTAAACTAGTGTTTTTTATAGTGCTTTCAGTAATTCATGTGTCATCAAAGGAGGAAGAGAGAGAAACTTTTAATGCTGGGATGAGAAGCCAGTAATAAGGAATAAGATGCATCAGAAACTGGAGATACTTCCAGCATAATAGATGGTCATGCAGGAAAGAGGTACATCATCTGAATGACAAGTCAGTCAAGCTGCTACCACTTCACATCGAGGAAACTGTGAGTGAGCTTTTCAATGAAAGAATAGGAGCAAGCTGACGGGTCCAGAACAGCACAGACGTGAAGATGACATGTCTCTGTGAAGGCTAGAACACAGGATGGAATTAGTCAAACAAAAAGAATGATTTAAACTGGATGCTAAAAAGAGAACCAAACCTGTGTAGTAACAATATAAGTCCAAATTGTCAGATGAAGGAACATGAATATTGAAATAGCAGACATACCAGAAACTTGGTGGAAAGAGGACAATCTGCTAGGTATCATTCAATGGAATAAAATTAGGAACCACAACGAAAAAATGAACATTGACTATTTGTCAGGATCAAATGATATGCACTAAAGATTTACTTTAAATTCTTCTGGTACTTGAAGAAATTTACAGACATAAAGATACCTTTTAAACTCATCTCAGGTGAGATTCCAACAAATACAGGGTACATAAGCCTGATAACAGGGCAAACTAGAAAAGCCTATAATACACAAATTAATAATCAAAAGGATAAACCTGATCATATACTGTGGATTCTTGAAGGGAAATACTGAGTCATAAACTTATTTCAGTTATTTGAATGCTCAGCATGTGGGTAAGAGTATTCTGCCTGATATATACCTAGCCTGATATAGTCCCACTAAGTTTCTGGCACAATTTGTCAGCCGAAGTTTTAAAGATCCTAAGCAGCTACAGCATAAGGGATATTTCATATTTCATCATTTGGTTAAATGATGAAACAAAGAGTAGGAACAAATAGTCTTTTCAGTGTAATCACCAGCAAATTCCACACAGATCTGTGCGGGGACATGTGCAGTTCATAATATTCATAGATGACCTGGAACAGCAGGGTATTAGTGAGATGGCAAAGTTTACTGCTGGTAACAAGTTATTCAAGGCAGTAAAAATTAAGGCAGACTGTGAGGAATTGCAGAAGGACCTTAGGAAGATGAATGAGTAGCCAATAAAACAGCATATGAAATTTAGCTAAATGCATATGGGAACAAGCAGGCCTACATTCACATACAGGACAATGAGCCCTGAACCGGTTATTATCACTCAAGAACAAAATCTTGGGTTATAATACATGGCTCTATGAAAATGTTGGCCCAATATTGGTTAAAAAGGCAAATTAAAGCTAAGACTTACTTTTTAAAGGAATAAAGAAGAAAACAGAGAACATCATATCTCTTCGTATAATTCTCTAGAATCACTCCTTTCTCTGCCATTTGATACAAAACCTATGAAAACTGGAAAAGGTTTGGGAAAGGAGAACAAGGATTATCAAATTTATTGAACTGTTTCTTTATATAAAATAATGAAATAGGAATGGACTGTAAAACTTGGGGAAAAATGGTAAAAGAAAGAGGTAAAGATAGAGCTCTCTGAAAAAAAGAGTGCCTGAGAGACATTGGGTAAGGATTCATATTCCATTGTGAATATAAAATTGTCCAAAATAAAAGAAGGGATAAATCAAGGAGTCAGATTCAAAATAGTTTTAGTTCTTCACACAACAGCTGTAGGCTGGTGGAACTGCTCCAAAGAACATTTGAAATACTAAAAGGAATATGAGCTGAAGGAGAAACTGGGAAAACTCATGGAAGAGGAGTTCAAAGATACCTACTTGTAAAGGGTCTGTCTGAGACAGAACACATTTCCTCATAGCAGCCCTCACAGTGCTGTGCTTTGCAATGGTGGCTAGGAGGGTGTTGATAACACACCAGTGTTTTCACCACTGCTGAGCACAGCATCAGCACTGTAACATTCCTTTGCCAACCACAGGCAAGTAGGCCAGCTGACCCAAACTGACCAAAGGGATATTCCGTACCATATGACATCAGCTCAGATATAAAAGCTAAGGGAAGGTGCAGGAAGGCAGGCATTCATTGCTTCCAGTGGCTGCTCACTGAGAAACTACTACGTGTGTTGAAGCCCTGCTTCCCAGTATGAGGCCAGACATCACTGCTGATGGGAAGTAGAGATTAGATTTCTGCTTTACTTTTGCTTCTAGTAAATTGCCTTACCCCAACCCCCAAGTTGTCTACTAATTTATTCTCTTCCCCTTGTCTGGCTGGGAGGGGTAGAGGGAGGATAGAGTGAGTGGAGGCACTCAGCGTCCAGCCAAGGTCAACCCCTTTCACTACTAAATGCATACATAGAACCTCTACCTCCAGAACTAAAAAACACTGGAAACAGTATCAGATGGAAGTGTCACAGACACCTCTTAATTTATGTCCCAGATTTCAATTTATGACATATTATATTTTGGAAAAAATAGAAGTAGGCATTTGGTGTGACTCAGAATGGCCTTTACTATATAGATCCATTGTTTTTGATTCTTCCAATGACAGCCACTGCCTACATCAATAGTGAAAAATAAACCAAATCGAGTATAGAGAAAAAGAGGCATATCCTCACTGTTTATACATTCATTACAACTTCACTCTCATCCTTATGGGACCCTAAAACCATAGTGATTTTGTATGAATTTTCCTTTTCTACTCAAAATTACTGGCAGTTGTTTCATAGCCTGTCCAAGTCTTGCTTTCACAAGATGTCTTTATGCCCTCATTTATGATGCAAGTATGTTGAGGAGTGAGGCCTGGTTAGGACAGTACTGGAGGAGTGTGGGAGGCGAAGACTGCCACACCTTGTGCGATGTTGACTGCTCTGCCTGTTAGAGTCAGTTCCAAGGATGCGCAGTATGGCAGCATTCTTACAAGTAATTTCAGATCCTTACAGGCAAGGAGTGCAGCAGCAAAAGACACAGACAGCAACAGCCTGTAGCTTGAGTACCAGCTCTCTCCCAACACAGAGACAGATGATGTGTGGTCTAACGGAAAGAGATAGTGTTAGGCACACTGACTTTTCCCGAAACTGAGCCTATAATTGAATGATGAAGAATTTGAGGCTGTCTCAGTAAGGAATTTGATCACTCATATACTATATATATTTTTTTTTTTTTTGTAAACGTAGGTTTCTCCTATTCCCGTTATTCCTGGAGAGCTGCTTAATGTAAGATTTATACTCCCACCTTAACAATGGCAACATTTATCTTCATAGGTAGGAACTGCATACATAGCAAGAATAATAATTATGAAAAACCATTTCTCCTCATACCTACGATCCATCTTAACTTTTTGCTCATAGACTACCACTTATTATTCAACACCACTAAATCGAAATATTCTGAAGGTCAAAATGCCTTTGGTACCTCTAGTTTTTTGGGGCAAAATCACTGTTTTCACCAATAGGTTTCATGCCTCTAATACTACCTAGTTATTGATTCTTTTCATTGAAGTTTGCTGTTCATATCAGGTGTCTTTGAACACTTTTTAACAGAACCACATCAAGTTTTTAATACTAAGAAACCAGACTATCTCTACTTTCAGAGAACCTGGCATTTTATTCTTGCACAGAAAGGATCCACATGCATGTAATTTAAAGGTTGGTTTGGTTTTTTTTTTTATGTTTAGGCAGCACTGTGTTCTTGAAATCAGAGAACAAACCTGTGCAAAGTTTTTAGTGAATAGACACAATAATTCCTTCTCTTCTTATTTATTGATAAACTGATTTATTGATAAACTATTGATGCTTGAGAACTTTATAGTAGTTTATGTCTTCTGCTTCCCCTGCACTTTCTAGAATTTAAGGTTTCTTCTTAGGCATGCATCATTCTTGGAAAATTTGACAAAAAAATTTTCTTCAGTAGAAAGAGCACTGTTCCCTAGATTGTCACCAACCAATATTACAGTCACATATTAATGCTCTGTTTCTTCTGGGGAAAAAAAAAAAATCTTATAGTCTACTGTTAGTTACAAATTGTCTTCAGAGAAGGAAAACATGGGACTTGTCAGAATTTTTACTTTCTTTTTTACGCTTCCTTAAAGCTGAGAATGTTCTGAAGGATGGTCACTGTTCTGCTCCATGGCTAAATATGCTGAGATAAATCTACTTCATAATCTTTTTCTGACTAGAACTCAGTGAAGATCCTTATAACAATACAGTTGAATTACTGTATTTCACTGATTAAACACTTTTGTCAAGAAAATAATTTTCCTCCAAAGTCATATATATTTCATTTGATAGACATTGTTACAGTGTTAATCAAGCTATTTTGTTAGTCATATCAATATGCTGATTAAGCATTATTATGTCTAAAAATTGCTAATTTATTTGGCTTTTTTTGATCTTATTCATTGACCAAACTTTGGAGAGGGAGAAAGGGTGAGAAGAAATGAAAACCTTTTGATAAGTCTTTAATTCAATTGATATTGTTTTTACAGTAATCATTGTGGTGGTTTTACCACAAATTTAGTGATTTTGGACAAGAGATTCCGAGAGAAGCCACAAACACACCCCAAAAGGAAGAAAACACACAAATATCACAGTTTATTTCGCGCACACACAAAAAACGGACAAATAAAGTGCAAACAGACAAACAAATTAAGTTTCCCAAGGCCCGTTTTTTGGGATGAGGATGCTCTGGAGATAGTGCTTGTCTCTCTCTGGGCCCCCGGAGAGATGCCGGGGTAATTAGAAGAAAGCACGTGGCCGGTCTGAGGGCCCCCTTAGCTCAGCGCGAGCTTCTGCCTGGCTTTGACTAAAGGAGAAAAACTCAGGAAAAATTAGAAACCGCATGCGCGCCCCTCTCTCCCCTTTCCCAATAGCCCAGGGAGGGATTTAGTGCTGATAGAGGAAGGAATGTGGTCTTTGGACCCCGGGCAATAGTCGCCGATGATTGCCAAAACCCTCACCCCCGGGGAAAAAGAAAAAAAAACACAACAGGGAAAAAAACAGAAGGGAAGAAACAACCCTCCTCCCCGAGGAAGAGAATCCGTCTCCCCGAAATCCACAAGAGTGCAATTCCAAGAGAAAGGAAGCCCCCCCACACACCTCCAAAAGAGAAAGAAAAAGAAAGAAAAAAAGGAAAGAAAAGCTTGATCACAAAGGGAAGATGTGATCAAAAGAACGGCTTCCCCCCCACCGCAGGCAATGCCTACCAGACCGCCGCAGCAGAATCGCCGACTCAATCTTCACATGGGCGTATGTCCCGGTGAAAACGAGAGGCGATGTTACCCCTACCACATCCAAGGTCCAAGAGGACAAAATGGCGGCTGCGCAGCCCTTTTATAGGNGGCGACTCCGGGTGGCGCGAGCGCTGCTTGCACCGGTAAGCCCACACCGCGCTGCTCAGCGAAGCCGGGGCCGCATGGGGCTGCACCGGGACTCGGCATCGGGCCGGAGCCGCACCCCCAGCAGCAGCTCCCGCCGGAACGCAGCGCGCACGCCGTCCATGCCACGCTGCCGGGGGGGGGAGAAAAGGGCCACTAAAACCCACGCGGGCGTGGGGCCGGGCAGCCCCGGAGCGGGAGCAGCTGCTGGGGCCGCCAGCGCAGGGCGAAGCCGCTGCACCAAGGCTCGACCGTTTTTACTTTTGGTTTTAACCCCACGACAATCATCATGAAAATATTTGACGTATATCTAGGCATATAGCTATATAATGTCTCACAATCTATAGAATTCCCTCAGTATTTTATCATCAATCATTGTGCTGTTTAAACACAATAATAATTTTAAAAAAGAGAGTAAAAGGTAAGGTTTTAAGTGCTCAAAGAAATTCAGGTAAGACCTAATCTGAGCCTAAAAAGGGCTAATCAATTCAGAATCTAGTCAGCCTGAACACACACTATTAGGTTTCTAAAAAAGCTTAGGGCTTTCCAAGAAAGCATTTTACTTCAGGATCATATTTTCTTCAAGAGTACAGATTCTGGATAAGAACAGTCACAAGTATTTTGCTGGGGTTTTTATTCCTCCCAAAATCCAAAACATGAAAATGCTTTTGTACACATCTAGTTTCCAGATCTTTGCCATCTATCATGGTAACCTCCTCTGCCTTCCTCTCTGCTTTTTTTTTTTCTCCAAACAAATCTGAAAGGTGTCTGCACAGCGTCTGCTCTGTTGCTGCACAGCAGCACATTCTAACAAAGAAAGACTATTCTCTTTCTTCTTAGAGTAGTGGCTCTTCTTCTGCCAAGAAAATTGTTGAAACATAATAGAGAAGCAGTCTGTGGAAGTCAGTTTGGCAAACCTTCTAACAGGCCACGATGTATCACAATACATTCCAGGTTAGATTAAAGCATAAGGTCAAACTCACATTTTCATCATATCCAAATCCTCCGTAAACCTCAGTGCCCCACTGCTCAAAAATAGCAGTATTATTAAAGGATTTTTTTGAGGTATCAACTTTTTGGAAGATAAGTACTTTTAAGGTGCCCCTTGGGTCCAATGGTTAAGTAGGACATGGTAAGTAGAATGACTGAATATAAGTGTGTAAATACTCCTTTAAATAGTAAAGAAACAAAGTGAATGATGGATCAGAACCAAGCATACTTGTGGATAATTGTAGATCAGATGAACTACTACTAATATTATATTTTTATCTGCCTAAGTTAAGTTAGAGAAAACCTGTTTAACTGAGGTAAAATGATGAAGCATACTACAGAATCTTATTTCTGTTATTGCTGTTTCTTACTTGGCAGAAATCCTAAAAGAAAGAATTATGTCCTTTGAGCCATATAGAAATGTTGTAATTTAATATATACCTTTAACTCTTAGTAAAATATAAAAAATCCCTCCAAACCTAGCCATGTCAGATTTACAGCAAAACTTAGATGAAACCTATGGAGCTTTTATGATATTTGTTGAAGTAGCTCAAAAATTAACTAAGCAATATATAACAAAATAAAGGAGTATTTTCCTTCAACTAATAAGAAAATTATGAAGAGTCGTGATTTAATACTCTCAAGGTAGCAAATTTTTTAACTAGTTGAAAAATAAGTTACAATTAATTTGCTGTTTAAAGGTCTGCATGTGTGAATGTCAAAACATCCACTCATAATAAACTTGATTGTGGTAAAGGTATGCAAACACTGTTTATCTTTACTAGCATATGAAAAATTGGTAAGTGATGAAGAACTTTTCAAAAATCAGTTTATGGATCACAGATTCATATTAAATATTTTCAAAACTTGTTTGTATTCTATACAGTTTGACTCTCTGTTCTGCAAACTGCTCTTCCAAAGCTTAAAGGTGTTCTTGAAGGAGATTGCATAAAGCATGCAAAATGACAATGAAACTTTCATATGAAATTATGGTCTTTACTAAACTTTTTATGCTTCACTTGTGTTCAGAATTCACAGGATTTACATAGAACAAAATGTCCAATACATCAAGTTCATTTTGATTTTGAAGATTTGCTGCTGCCTGAAATTCATTACTGTAATCAGATGCTTCCCACTTCTCTTATCACCCCATCTGAGGTGCCTAGCTACAAGAAGTAGCCAAAACCCAGGGTTAGTAATTCACATGAAAGTTAGTGACTCTATCTTTGACTTTGTTTCTATCTGAAAGAAATTGAAAGCAGATTTTTTCAACATTTTCTTTAAACTAGATTGAATATTTCAACTAGTCACTCAAAATCAAACGGACTTAATAAATAAATGCATCAAGAATTTTTTTTTTTTTGCCTTCAAAATTGAAAAAGAGTAGTAAATGTGAATTTTCCTGAATAAATATAAAGTTATCTGGGGCACTGGTCTATGGAGGAACCTTCCAGTGTTACAGTCCAGAGCAATAGACCTGGGGAAAAAAAATTATGTAAATCTTTTTAGTAGCTGATATATAATATCCCATCACCTTAGGAAGCGAAACAAATTATTCCCATCCTCATCAATCCTATGATAAGAGCATCTCCAAGAGCCGCAGTACATTGCTGAACCATATTTCCCATTTTGTTATTCCTTGGGATTGCTGGTGAACGGAAATTAAGTTTGGCTTTGATCTGCATCTCACAGCTACTGAGTCACCAATTAATGCTAAAGAATACACTGAATAGCTAGTGGATTTTTTGACCTAAAACCCCATTTTATGTTGAAAAACTTTGTATGTTCTCTACCACAACGTGATTTAATACATTCCTTCATGTAGCAAGAAGAAATGTGCCCAAGAGATCTATAGGAGAAACCTGGAAAGTAAGAGATGTGGCTTTGGGAGTTTCAAAGGCCAGTGGAGTTGCAAACTGCAGACTCTGCAACCAGTGGATACTATACAGGGAATTTGTATCTCAGACACATAATCCTGTAATCCTAGTGACTGTCTGGTTTCAAATTAGAAGAACTATGTATGGCTAAAGATCTTCAAACTCAAATGATTTTGAAGCTTTCAAAACATTCTGATGTATTGGAGGCTCAAATGCAGGAAGTTGCTCAGGCGCTCCAGTCTTGTGGGTGATAAACTTGGAAGGATGGTGCTCTGGAAGATGTGTTTGCCATTTTAGCATGCAACTCTACCATACTAACAGGTTCTCTGAATTGTTTTCACAGACAAGACCTATATTACTTATCTACACAGGAATGGGGCAAGTTTGTGTCCTCCCAGCTCCCAGCTCCAAAGAAGGGAAGACCCCTCATCCCTCCAATTACTTACATTCAAAAAAATTTACAGTAGTTCTACTTGTTAGTCATGTGTTTTATGCTTGAATATTTTGTGAAATGCATAGGAGAATGGACAAAATTATTTTTCTCACTGTGCAGTTCTTCAATTACTTTAAAAACTCATAACAGTTGTACTCAAGTGTGTTACTTAGTAGTATAATTACTACAGTGACATTCTAGGGCAAGCTAATGTGGATAATATTGCTCAATATGATTTTCTTTTTTTTCAGATCTGTGCTTATTGCTAAGAACTACACACAACTTTTCTCATGTTAATAAAGTAGGGAGAAATGGTGTTAGAGTTGTACTTGCATTCCTAGGTAGTTTCTCAGAGAGCATTTTTTTGCAGGGGCATGAAGTGAAAAAAAAATTTAATTAAGTTTTATGTTAAAGGATTTCTTAAACAACAAGGCCATAAAGTATTATGAGACTGTGTGGACAATCCAGAGCTTGAGAAAAACAGTGTGTCCTTGAATATACTGATATCAGGGAGCTGTGTTGAAATAAACAATTAATGAGGAGCCAAAGCAAGAAAGTTAGACTGCAAGGCATACCAAGGTGATTNCGTGCTCTCCCAGGCCGAGCTATAGTCCAGCCCCCCTTCCCAGCATTCCTTCTGGGTCTCCCGGGCTGATGGGAAAAAAGCCCTTGGTAACCTGGCTACTCCTCCCAGCCAAGATGTAGGCAGAGGAGGGAGAGTTATTTTTTCTTTGTCTTCCTCTGTGGTTTTAACCCAAACCATTACAATCCAATCATCATATGAGATGAGACGCGTTAACAGAATGCCTGAACCAATGATATTATGCCATGTGAACCCTGTTTCAGAATATAACTGTAACTGTGTTTTGTAATAAAGTGGAAGCATTCACCATGCTGCTATGGAGATTGTATTCCGGGCTCCCCTAAATGTAAAGGTCCGTCAAACATCAACAGTTTTACTGGCCTGTCACTCATCTTTAATAATTACTATAGCCTTTAACAACATGAAGTGACAATTCTTCATCAGATTATTATTATTGCAATTCTATACAGTTACTTTTATATATATATAGATATAAAATATGATCTGAAAGCTAATAAGTGCAAGAACAGTGGCTTTTGAATCTCTTACTCTTCAACATCTCGGCAAAATATCATAATATTTTTCTATTACTCCCACTAGGGAGAAATATATTTAGCAACACGAGTTGAATGAGATTTCAGGAGGAAAGGCTATAAAAGGCATCCTGTATGTAGAGGAAGAGTTAGAGCTTTCTTGTGATTCTTTACAGTAAACAGCAGGTAAGCACTGTCATTCTCATTTCTTGTCATATTATAAGGAGTAGACAAGGAATGGAGAAATGGGAAATGGCAAGTCAAGGAGCTGATTGAAGAAGAAGTTTGAATTCTGAAAATCTCCACTTTTTCAGTGTGGCATAAAGTAAAGTATTTTATTGCTACCATATGGTAGCAATTTTACCTCCCTCTGTCATTGTCAATGCTCTTTGGGTTCTTCGGAATAATGGAAGGGGTCTTAAAAATAACATAATATCTTCCATGTTGTTTTATACAAACCTGTAGACTTTTAACTACTTTTTATTGGTTTTTGCATCCTCCAAATGTTTTAGGTATTCATTTATCTATGTAAGTGTTCAAGCCTAAAAGCTGGATTGACAGAAGCTCTGTTCAACTGATGCCTGGTCAGGGAGGTTAAAAAAGTCTAAACATTTAAATACAATTTCCTTACCATGACTAGAAATTCTTTTCTGAGAGGTCTGACAGCTTTTTGGATCCACAAAGGGTGTGTTTTGCATTATCTGCTTTCATTGAGTTTGAATATTTGTGCAAAATAAGAAATTTTTGGTAGTGGAGAAGAACAAAAGTTTCCTTGGCTGTTAAAGCAGTGCTTTCACTATCAGGCTATGTGGTCATAATAATTTTTTTCCCCATTTTTGTGTCCCAATCAGTAGTTACGCCATCTTCATCACAAATGATGAGAACCAGGTACATTTTTCAGGATAATAGTAAACCTGGTGGTTTAAATCACTGTCTCAGAAGGTTAGAAGATGATAAGAGCCCACATAAATGTCTACATCAAGCTGTAAAACTTGAAGTAATTAGTTTTGAGTTCTTAAAGAGTTTACAGTTTTTGCATAAACAGTGTTTGCATACCTTTACCACAATCAAGTTTATTATGAGTGGATGTTTTGACATTCACACATGCAGACCTTTAAACAGCAAATTAATTGTAACTTATTTTTCAACTAGTTAAAAAATTTGCTACCTTGAGAGTATTAAATCAAGGCTACACAATTAGTTGAAGATAGATTGTTCCTGCAATTTGAAGCGTATTTGTTCACGGTTGATTTGTGTCAGGGCCCTGAGTGTGCAAATAGGCTTTGTGTCAGAGAGTACTGGGCTCTGATCATTATGCTCCAACCAGAAATTGCTGTCTTATTACTAATCAAGTCTACTAATCAAGTAGAAAGGTTCATTTCAAATATCCAGAGGTTTATCTCCCTGATTAGTTCTACTAGCCAGGAGTTCAATGGTAGAGGTGGCTACTTCTACCTGAAGACAAAAAAGTTACCATTAATTGGTGGAAATTCTGGGTAAGTGTACTATGTACTTACTGTTTATCTTAGAGATATCACTTCCTAAAATGGAAGCAGTAATTATGCTCTATACGCACAGAACACTTCAAGGACAGAATCAGTTTTGTCCCTTTCCAAAACATATCCACCAAGTGACAGATTAAGCAGTTCTGTTCAATGTTAAACTTGGGTGGTGCATGAGAAACTGCAGGCTGTTAATTGAGATAGTAAGAATTAAGAGTTAATTTTTCATTTTAATAAGAGTTAACTTTTTTCACAGTAAATCATATGGGCCATGTGTTGGGTTTGTGCTGAAAAAGGTGTTGATAACGCAGGAATGTTTAAGTCACTGCTGAGCAATGTGTACAAAGAGAGAAGGCTTTTTCTTCTTCTCACACCATCAGCAAGGAGGCTGGGGGTACACAAGAAGTTGGGAGGTGACACAGCCAGGACAGATGACCTCAACTAAAGGGACATTCCATACCATATGACATCATCCTTGGTATTTAAATCTGAGTGAAGAAAAAGGAATGGGAAATGTTTAGGGTGATGCCGTTTGTCTTTCCAACTCATGTGTGATGGAGCTCTGCTTTCCTGGGGATAGCTGAATACCCGCTTGCCCATGGGAAGTGATGAATGAGTTCTGTGTTCTCCTTTGCTTGTGTGCACAGCTTTTGCTTTCCATATTAAACTGTGCTTATCTCAACCTACAAGTTTTCTCACTTTTACCCTTCCAATTCTCTCCACCATCCTTCTGGTGGGGGAGTAAGAGAGTGTCTGTGTGATGTTTAGCTACCTACTGGGGTTAAACCATGGCAATGATTACAAAGTTTATAGTGTAATATATTTTCTCAGCTAATGAGAAGGAATACCAGTCCTAAAAACAGTGCCATGATTACAGACCGAATAGTCCTTAACAAAATGCACACTTCATCAGGAAGAATCTAACAAAAAAATAAAATAAGTTTTATTGTAAAAATAACAATTTGTAGTTTTTAACCTACTCTATTTAGCTACAAATTGTCTTTGAAATGTATGGATTTCTAAAAAAAAATCAATACCTTTCCTCACTGGTATATATTCAAAGTGAATTTGAGCAAATATTTTATAGTAACCAATGTTCCAATTAGCACTTTATATTTTTAAGCGGTTTTTCAATTTACGTTATTGTATTTTTCATTTGTAGTCACTGTTCAATTGATTTCCATTTAATTTATTTTTCTTTAAAAACCCACATTCATACAGTATATTGATATTGTTTCTTCTCCTTGCATCCAGCCCAAAGGCATTGAGAGCAAGGCGGTCAAACATTCGAATGTTTTGTCCAAGAGAAATTTAAGCATTTTTTGAGCATCAGCTTCTTTTAAGGGAAGCATTCTGTTACTTTGTATAAAACATATATATAGGCATAAATTCCAGGTTAACCCATCCTAATTTATAGTCTAAAATTGTGATGCGTAGTAGTGATTTTTTACATATTCACATAAAATGTAAGTTACAAGTATTTTACTTTGAATCTACAAGAATTGCAATTATTGAATATTAGAATCTAAAAATTACTCATGATTTGCTTGCTGTATAAAAAAAAAGTGTTAGGACAGCGTATTTTACGGATGCTTTGTTAGAAATCTGTGTTATGATTATTTTTTTAATTCCACTATGTAATACACGACATACACACCCTCAAATGGGTATTTTCTTTTTAGAAAATAAAAAAAAATACCAATCCAAACAGAAGCAACTGTATAGTGAAGTATAATTCATTGCTTTCACAATATATTACGTTAAAAAAAGGAGTTAATCACAGAAATGCTGATTACTGGCATCCTGCCACCCACTGGTCTGCTTTACATGTGTTTATACTATAAAGCTGCCAATCACTTCTCTTAGATAGAGATGTCTCAGTTCCACTCTCCATCAGGATCTAAATATCCCACCCTCCAAGGTTCCCAAGTATAGATTCTCCCTCTCTTTTGAAGCTGGTTTCTTATCTAGACATAAGAGAAGAGCTTGATGTCATTTCCTATTTAGCCAATAGATGATCATCTAAATATATGCGTTCATGCATATCTCCTCTGTCCAATGCATATGAACCCACAACATTTCTGACTCAGAGTAGTACAGTACTATATATTCCAAAATTAAATTACTTTTAACTTTTCTTCAAGCAGTCCCACTTTGACTATTTAAATGTTAGGCTAGACTGAAATAGGGAGAAAACAGATATATTTTAGGTCTCAGCTGTAAAATTGCTGATTTTAGATCTTTAAAGACAAAAGAGGTGATGGAACAGAGAACATTGAAAACCCAGCTGAGGCTTTGGTGTCTTGAAAATATAGTTAGAAGTACCAGACTCTGAAATTCAAAAAAAGAATACGTATGTTGAAACAAACGCCTTGTAGATGTGAATACATGGCATTTTCCAAGGAATCATTATTCTTCATATTTCTACATTTTCTTTTCATGAGTAAGAGAGAAATGTGCATATTTGATCTCTTCTTTGCAGACATATCACACAGTTTCTCTCAATTTCAACACATGTCACTGAATTTTTTCTCTTCCTGTTAAGACATTTTTCAATTTGAAATTTATACGCAACTTCAGAGAACATTTTCCTGCATAAATTTACTTTTGTATTAAGGTGTACAGATCCTTTAGAATCTACATGGTCCAATATTTCATATAGATTTTTTAACCATCCATTTTCTGATATCTTTACTTATTCACAAGTCCTAAGTCTTTTTTCTACTAGGTACTGTGTTGTGTTTGACCCTGTTTCTAAACTTTTCCATTTCCTTGTGATATCAACCATGAACTCAGCCTTTGTTGTGTATCACCCAAGCTGAGAACCATGCTGAGAATTTGAAAAATGGAAAAGAGTAAAAGACTGAGCTCCATGTCTGAACCATGCTCGACCCAGTAGAAACATCAGCAATAGTCACTACAAGGTGCACTTTCCTTGTGCCTCTGGCACATGGTGGGGTTCTGTTCTACTGCCAGAACTCCTTCTGGAGTTCTTCCTAACCAAGTCTTACACCTTCCATCACCATCACTTTCAACTTCACCATTTCCATTGTCCTGGCCCCCACTTCCCCCTCAAAAGAAAGTAGTATAAAAATGCTACGTTTCAATTATACCTGAAATAAGTGGGATAGGTGGTTGTCTTCTTTTTTTTTTTTTTTTTAAGAGATACTGCATGGGCATATCTGCTACACAAAAATAGGTTAAACACTTAAAATATGATGTTAGCTAGATCTGGGTAGGATAAAATCTTGACCGAACATTCATTTATACAATGAGGGTAGTCATGCTGGCTAATAGAGGACTTCTCCTGAGGTAATAGAAATTGTTTAAGTCAGATTGAGCTGTTGCAATTTCTGAAAATGTCAAGTTCTTCAATTTCCATTAATATTTATGTGTCTAGTAGAAAGTAAGATCAATAGCTTTTTCTCAGAAGGCATCCACTGTAGAACTAAAATTAATTAACGAAAATAAAATAATTGCAGACGATCTTATTTGTGTTCTGAACAGCTAATTAGAAAGATCAAGACATAGGTCAACAATGTTTTCTTGTTTCTGTATTTACTTTAAAGGCTCTGACTGCAGTTTGCATGGGATATATTTTAGCTAGTAGTATCTATACGTTATTCAGCAATGTATCGTAACTCTATATAACTTAGTAATTTCCCCTCTCTTCCTCTCTCTCTCCTTCCTCCTTTCTTTTCTTCCTTCTTTATTTCCTCCCTCTCTTGTTGTCTTCCCTCTTCTTTTCCTGCCCTTCCTCTACTCTCCTTCCCTTTTCCCCTTCCCTCAATTATTCCTTCCTTCTCTTCATTTTAATATACCCATTCTATGTACTGTATAGATTTGTTTGACCAATAAATAGTCTTTCTGTTCTTTTCTTTGTGGGGATGGGAGGAAAGGAGAAGTGACTGCCTTTCCCTGTGCCTGTTTAGTTAGAGAATATGGAACTGCAAAGTACTTTTGATTGCTTTTGCCATTGGCAATAATCACGTTTGCCAGTAAAAACTCACTGAAAATCATCATCTTATTAGTAATAAGGAGGTTGTACATTGATCTCCAGCTACTGTCTTTAGCTCTACGTATATCAATAATTAATCACAAAGAAACCCAGATACAAGCACTCTGGCTCCTGAAAGGAGAGGAGATCATGATTTGATGGACACTGAAAGGAGTACTGCCCTCTTTAGTTGTTGCTGTTCTGCAAGGAAAATACTAACATATCTACTATACTAATGAGTAATTCCTGCTCGCTCTTATCCTTTGTCAGCACACTCCTGAATACCTGCTACTGGGATTTTTAACATTCTAAGTTAGTTTTCTGCATTATTTACCTCCTGTTCTCTAATGGATGTGGGGATGTTAGAGGAGCAGCAGACAGTATTTTGATGAGAGTAGAGTAGTGTGCCTGCATCCCACAGTGTACACTTAGGAGGAGCTACATGGTTACTGCTGCATCACTTGGGTCAGATGTGTCCTCCTCTGTGCAGCAGTGCTTTAAGGTCATGCTCTAAAACAACATTCAGACTTCAGCTCTATCACTAAGTTAGATAATAAGATCTGAATTACTGAAAAGCAGGAGGTAATGAACAGAACAATGATAGCAGAATTGCTGGGTTATATAGATAGCTTTGACACTTATTTTTTATAGACTTTTTTATAAGCCACTTTACAACTACTGTCCCAAGTTTATTTATCTACAAAATAAGACTAATGATTCTTTAAATCATTCCCATAAGTCTCCATGTTCTTTTTGAAATGTTTTTATTATTGATTATCTTACATAAATGACAGCAGCAACAATCTGTTTTTAACAGCTGAATTCTGTGGAATAGGTTTTCCTCTATTGTGTGTGTATTTTTAGTTGAACTTCATTTGTTTGTGAGACATGATGTTAAAATAACAACTGCTGAAGTCACAAAAGGAAGAATGGTAGGATTTTGCAAGCTGGCAAATGATTTATTGGAATTTGGGGATTTGTTCTAATTGACTACCAAATATTTTTACTTAATATATCTAGTCATGGTATTCTGCGATTTATTGTAACAAAAATAGAGATATTTAAAATAATCATTTTTTCCTGTTACAGAGGCAGGCAATATTTCTTACACTAGCAATTAAAATGTTGTTTTAAAGAGTGAATAATGAGAATGAAAGAATCTAAGGCCAACAAATAGAATCACCATTTCTCAAAGTGGTGATAAATTAGCAATTTTCAGTATTTCTAAGATACCATCACAAATAAAAGAGATAGATCACCATGAGCTTGTACAGTGGCAATTTTAAGCTTGGCATTTTGGAAAAACTTGGATTTCAAAGTGTTTCAGCTCAAAGCTAAACACAAGCTTTTCAAAATACTGTAGCTCAAACATTAGTTTCTAAAATTTAAAAGGTTTGAAGGAACTGTAAAATCAAAATATCTCATTAATCTTTGCACGTTTATACACATTTTCAGGAGTATTTTCCCTACTGCCAAGCAAATTTTTGGATAATACGATCATACAGATAAAGGCTTCATGTAAGAGAATAAATTAATGCTAATTTCTTTATTAGCATTACAGGAAAACAGGAAAACCTCTCAACATCCTGTTCGCCCATCCTGGCCATGCCACTCCTGGTCATTCACACTCCCTAGGGCTGTTCTTACTGGATGTGGGGATTGACCACCACTGCCCTTGGCCCAGCCTATGGTTCAACTGCCTCAAGCTGACAGCTTCTGGCAGGTCTCAGAGCTCCCCATGCGTTTCCCTGGCTCAGGACACCACCTGGTACACTGCAATCCACCACTCCACAGTGGAATGTACCTGCACAAGAACTGATTGCCTTGGCAAGGGATGTAAATATAACTGTGTCCTATACATTTGCCACTATCGTTGTCCTGTTTAAGGTGTGCCGTTACCAGTCATAAATAATGCCTTTTAGCTTCATACTAATGCTTGCAGTCTGTATTTAATAAATATAAAGCCCTTTCAAACACAATTAGGCATCTATTACTAGGTTTTGTGCAGCCACTGATTTAAAATACAAGTAAGGAAATGCCTGTTATACAATTGTTGAATTGAATGACTGCTAAATTTATCCTCAAAAAATCTCAAGATGATTTTGTGCTGTCAGATTTGTTCCTAACCGGTTGCTTTTAAAGAAAAAGAGCAATATGTCTTGAACCGTGACTAAATGTCAGTAAGTATCCCAGGCTGTGTACAAAAGTATGTTCAAAAGGCAGAGAATTTTTTGTCTTCCCAAAACAAGAAATAATGTTTAAACGTCCCAAAGATGAAAGAAAATCCCTGGAGTTTTGTGTTTGTTTTTTTTTTTGTTTTGTTTTAATTTCCTCAGAGAAAACACTTAAATTATAAAAGAACTGATTTCTGGTTAAGGAACTCTTGGCTTGATTCCATATTTAATTTCTTTTGCCTCAAAGAGGGAATAAAATAAATGTTCATTTATACTTATCAGGAAACATTAATACATAAATTTTACTCGCTGCTGTTTCAGTTGCCAGTGCAGCTGCACCTAATACAAATTCAAATTTATACCCCAAGAATTCTGTATTAGCAAATCCATGTGAAGGTTCCAGTACTACAAAATTGCTACTTTGGTAATATTTTCTAGAAGTAGTGACCTGCAGCATTAGAAGTATAACACATGTTTACATAAGAAACAAAACCAGTTTTATTAATTGTTGACATATAATATAGAAAACATCTTTCTAGAACAATCAGTTTTAAAGAGTAAATTCTCTTTTTAAAAGGAAAAGTTTAAAATTAATATTTTTCTGCATGTATAACGAGGCTTGCAAATGAAAATGAGGTTTGCAAATGAAAACTTCCATGGAATTTGAAGAATGTCATTTAGTTTCCTTGATATGTTTATATCCAAAGACTAGAAGTCATTTTCACATGATTGTTTTAACCCTGGATGCAACTTAAGATCTATTATTACAGAGATCTATTATTATAGAGATTTGTTTCAAAGTATACATCAGAGAGTATCCTACCTCTCAGGCTGTTGGTGTTGTTTCTGTTTCCCTGACAGCCTTATTCAGCCCTAAAACACTTGACCAAATTAGCTACTACTGACAAGATACTTTTGTGTATTTTCATATCTCAAAACTGGCTCCATGACAATCTATTTGAAATAGAACTGGCAGGCACAAGATTGCAAAAAGTGTCTTTTTACATTTAGAGCATGAAAAAAACCTCTCATTTTTGTGGGAGTTGTTCTGGAAGCAGATAAATATCTCTCTATAATGTCTATAACAGCTGAGAATGAACTTTTATATCCAGAATATATTTTTTAGGTATCAAAACCCCAATGAAAATCTCATTTTTTTCCACAAATCTTCTTGAAAATATTAATTAAATTTATGTTTTTTTCTATTTGTAAAGTGGATTATAGCTTGATTATCTTAGAATATGTATAGATAATTCCATAGAAGTTTTTACTGACATCTTAAAGCAACTTCTCCAAAAGGTTAATTATAGTCTAAGAGCTCTTTAATATTTCTGCCACTTTTGCTGCTTTTAAACAGAATGCTACTTGAAATAGTCACCCTAAAACTGAATGTCACGTAAAACAGAACATCATTATTTTGAATGAAATATAAGTTATGATGTAATTGTATCTACATTATTCACATACTTCCAAATTTGGAGAACAATCTGCATATCCTTCTTGTTGATGGAACAAAAATTTGCTTTTATTTACATTTGTTACACAAAGCTTTTTCTGCAGAGATCTACATCAACGGTCTGTCTTAAATTTGATAATTGCAAATATTACATATTTTTCTGTTAGCACAGAGGTGTGTTTCATCCTGTGTCAGGACATGGATTTGAAATATACTCAGATAAAAGAAAATTATACCCAAAAATTTCTTGTAGAAGAGGAAGCTGAAACACAAAGTTTAAGTGACAAAGATGAACACAGGAAGAAGAACAAGCAAAATCAACATGCTCTAAAGGAGAAATAGGAAGTGCAGATTCAAATCACTTTTTCTTTTTTTTTTTTTTTTCTGGTTTGGTGCCTGATGTGACTTTCAAGGAACCTTTTAGAGTTCAAATTTTGGAATTGCTTTTTAAATTTTGGTGTTTATATCGAGACAGTAAGGTTGCTCACAGCTTTTGAAAATAAGACATTTTGTGTATCAGAAGCCGTGCCAACTTGAAGTGTGAAATCCTTTGAAAATATTCTGATTACTTTGACGCATTAGGATTACTGCAATTTACTTTATTTTAAAAATAATTAAATTTACACTTCCTTTTATTGCCATGTAAGCACTGAATTTCAAATAAAAATTTCTCTTAATTCTTCAGTGAAAGGCAAGGAAAAGAGAAGGAGGGTATGTTTCTGTATGATAAGAAATGTATATCATATCAGAAGACAAGAATGTGAGTATAAATTTTGCAGTGCACTAGACTGGCATTTGCCCCAGATAGATCACATTAAAGATAGTGAAATGGTCATTAAACTGTGACTTGTAAATTTTAAAGAAACATTAAAAAGGAAAGAGTCAGATCAAAAAACAGTACAAGAATTTGTATCAGGGAGTAGAGTCCTCAGAGCAGAAACAGCAGTGGTCAAAACTTGGTACAACATTGCCAGAAGACAACCCACACTACTCTGCCTTAGCCAGAGAGAGACACCTTCCTATTAGATGCCACAAGCTACCACAAGGGCTACACGCTGCTACTTGCTTTTGTCACTCTTTGTCTCTGCTGTTTCATGGCCACTGCCACCAAGGGTGTTATTAACTATCATATCCCCAGTGAGTTCTTCCTTGCTAGGTGGCATAGAGTTATCCCTGAAACTCTCGGTTTTCGGTTTGAGTATTTGTGTCTCATGATGTATTCTTTCTAGAAGATGTGGGAAGGATTAAAATTCCCCAGAAGAATCAGAATTCTAGGTGAACCCTGAAACACCAATTAAGAGAAACAAACAAGAAAATAACTGGCTTCTTTTAGAGGGGTAATGAATACAATTTCTTTGGACTCACTTCCTGATATGAACCGTTACCAGTTTTCTGCTTTATTAAATCTACAGTATTTGGAGAGATCTGGACATCAGTTTCTAAGAATGCTGTGGCAAAATATCTGAATATTCCCTACTTTTTTTAACCAGTGTGGTGGTTTTAGCACAAATTCAGCGATTTTGGACAAGAGATTCCGAGATAAGTCACAAACACACCCCAAAATGAAGAAAACACACAAACATCACAGTTTATTTCGCATACACACAAAAACCCGACAAATAAAGTGCAAACAGAGAAACAAAATAAGTTTCCCAGGGCCTGTTTTTGGGATGAGAATGCTCTGGAGGTAGTGCTTGTCTCTCTCTGGGCCCCCCGAGAGACTCCGGGGTAATTAGAAGAAAGCACAGGGCTGGTCTGAGAAATCTCTTAGCAGCGTGAGCTTCTGCCCAGCTTTGACTGAAGGAAAAGCTCAAGAAAATTAGAAAAACCGCGTGCAACCCCCTCCGTCCCCTTCTCGTTAGCCCAAGGAGGGATTTAGCGCTGATGGAGGAAGAGATGTGGTCTCTGGACCCCGGCAATAGTCGCCGATGCGTGCCAGATAACTCACCCCCGGGGAAAAGAAAAAAAAA
>VYZS01060930.1:14353-24812 GCA_013400695.1 Neodrepanis coruscans
ACAATAGCAATAAACCTTAAACTAAATACTAAAATATGAGTTTTTTACTAATCCTCTTCACACAAAATGGGTAATAATATATTCAGAGATTCAAATGCATGATCTTTTTGAACTTGGCTAACTTTAGCAGATTAAGAAGTGTTTTAATTAACAACTCTATCAGCTGTTATAACGAGGAGAATGCTTCAGTAGACGTGATGGGTTGACCTTGCCTGGGTGCCAAATGCAAACTGAAGCCACTCTATCACTCCCCTCCTCAGCTAGGCAAGGGATATGAAATATAAAGAGAGGCTAATGGTAAGGACAGGGAGAGATCAATCACCAGTTACTGACACAGACTTGACTTAGAGAAATTAGTTTAATTTAGTGTCAAACTAATCAGAGTAGGATAATGAAAAATAAAGCCAAGTGTTAAAACACCTTTCCTTCTTCCTTGTCTCAGATTTGCTCCCTTCCCTAACAGTACAATGGGGTGGGGAGTGGGAGCCAAAGTCTGTTTATCTTGTGTTGTCTCTANACAATGGGTTGGGGAGTGGGAGCCAAAGTCTGTTTATCTTGTGTTGTCTCTAGTGCTCCTTCTTCCTCACCCTCTTCCCCTGCTCCAGCATGTGGTCTCTTCCATGGCAGAGACCACCCCATGAACTTCTCCAATGTAGTCCTACCAAGGGCCATGGTTATTCATTAATTACTCCAATATGGATCCCTTCCATATGGTGCAGACTTTTGGGAATAGACTGCTCCAGTGTGGGACCCCCATGGGGTCACAAGTCCTTCCAGCAAACCAGCTCCAGCAATTGCTAAGGTCACAGTATCTTTAGGACATCTACTTGCTCTGTGCACAGGGTCTTCCATGGGCTGTAGGTGGACATCTACTCCACCATGGACCTCCATGCGATACAGGAAGATACCCTTCCTCACTATAGTCTTTACCTTGGACTCCAGGACAATCTCTGCTCTGGAGCCTGGAGCATCTTCACCTTCTCCTCCTTCACTGACCTGTTTCTTATATTCTCTCTTCTCTCCAGCTGTTTGTGGTGGTGCATCTTCCCCATCCCTTTTCTGGGACAGCTCTACAATGTCAGGAAATTCTCTACGTGAATCATAGTCCAAGAGGAATTGCACCATTGCTCCTAGACAACTAAAGTCAAACCTCTAGTGACCCTATAAACATCAGTCCCCAGAGAGGCACTTTGAGCCTTTTTGGACAGCACCAGTCTGCAACCAGCATTTCTCTCTCAGTAGAACTTCTTTCAGAGTTCATGAATTCTCAATTTTATGAAAATTGGAAATTGTTACCAAAAGATGATGNAATCAACTGATTAAGTGCTGCTAACTCCTTCAGACTTGAGATAAATCACTTATCACATCTGAGGCTAGGTTTACAAGGGTGTCCACTCTGAAACTTATGACTCAACATAAAGGTCTCTCTTACACCTTTTCACCCTTGCCATTTTCCATCCTTGGCCATTTAATTCCCAGTCTCCATGAAATTCAGTCTAAATTGATTATAATTTTTTTTATTTTGTAAGTTTCATCCACATAGTAAGTTGTAAGAGTATAGTAAGAGTGAAACTTGCCATTAAATTTTGTCAAGCTTTTTCAAATTTATATTAAAACTGCTTCTTCTCATATCTTTGCTGGCAATTTCCTAAGCAAATTGAACCACCTATTCACAAGACTTATGTCATGAAACATTTTTTGTCTCTTATTAAATATATTATCACATAAGCACCAGCAGTGATGAGCTCAGCTTTGACAGCAGTGAGTCTGACTTAGAGCCATCTGGCATTGGCTCTGTCAGATATAGGGGGACGCTTCTGTCATCTTGTCACCAAAGACACTCCTGAAGCCCCTCTGCATCCCTCCGTTAAAACTTAGCCACAAAAGCCAATACAGTAAAGAAAAGTTAAAAAGGGCAATTTCTATATCCTACTACTATCTTCCAAGTCAAAAGATTGTTTCCCTCTTGATCATGCCTGAATTGGTCATTTATATTTGCCCACTACTAACAACCATTTTTCAGAGTTGATCCCAAATACCCGGTGACACAACTGTAATGAATGGAAGTCACAATTCTTTTTTATTTAATAACTTACATACTGTGTAAGTTATTAAAGTCACATGCATTAAGTTACATGTTAAACATCATGTATCTCATAATTGTAAACTAGCTAATTGTATTATACATATGCTGAGAATACACTTAGATGCCAATCACTAAGAGTGTTTTTTATTAAATCCCTGTTATATGTCTCAGATTGTCCATTATGTCATTTGCTGTTTTCTTCCTAAAATATCAGAGCTGTCCTGTGTAGGCTTTGTTGGTTTTGATTGACTTTATGAATCCCTCTCATTTAGTTTATTATTTTCTCTACTCCTTAGGCATAGACATATCCACGTTTTTTAAATCAGGTATCTGATTTTGGAGGGGTTTTTTTTACCTTTTTTTCTTTTTTTAGGTCAGGGTGGGACAAATATAAGATTACCTTCTGGCTCAGCTGGATTCAGAATTAAATTCTTTCACTTATGATACAGCTAAGTTCCAGTCAAAAGATTCACAGATAGTTTCAGGGTTAAAAGTTCTCATAACCTTTTGATTTATCAGATCAAGATGAAGAGTAATGGAATACAAAGAAAAAAACCGTATGAACAGTGATACAGCATATCATATAATTCTCGCAGGTATATGCTCAGTGAGGAAAGGGAATGAAAAGCTGAAAGTTAATTCAGAAAATAAGAAATTTTTAAAAATGGGAGAGTTGGAAAAATGAGAAAAGAAAAATACTTCTATCTTAAGGATGAGTTAAATGGGTAAGTGAATGTAATAGTTTTTTTTGCTTATCCTGCCACTTTCCCAAGCCACTCGTTCAGATCAAAACAAGAAGTATGGAGGATTTCAATGTTATCATGTATGAAACCAGGAAAAATAAGAAAAAAAAAAAAAAAAAGACAGGCAGTGTTTAAATTTGGGCTTAGGAACTTTTTTAGAGGAAAGCTATTTTTTTTTCTGACTTAGAAAATTATCAGAAACAAATAAGACTAATAGTTTTCTCAGCATCTCACAGCTGGTAGCTTGTACATAAATACTTTACATAAGTATCTAATAATTTTAGCTCTCTTAACCAATTTTTTTCTTCTATCTTCACCCTAAAACAAGAAATCAAAATCTTAATTGGAATTTCAAAATATTAGAAATTCAAATTATAAACACTTCTTTTAATTCTTAGTACATTTAGCATTGCAATAGCATGAAAAGATATTAAAGAATTCCTGTTGTCATGTTCCTTTTCTAACCTTTTATGCTGTGTTAGGTTGACTTGGGGCAGCTGTCAAACAGTCACCCAACTGGTCTTTTACCATCTACCCCCATCCTGAACAGGACAGAGAAGAAAGTAAGCTGAAAATGTTTCTGGCTGCAGAAACACCTAGCAATTGCTATCCCTGGTAAAGAAGTTCAACTCGGGGAAAAATAATTTGTTTAATATCCAGTTCAAAATGAAGCTGGATGGTGACAAACAAAGACAAAACCAAAACAACCATCTTACCCTCCATTTTCTCCCCAACTCCTTTTTTATTTCTATTTCTTTTACCTTCTCCCCATCTCAAAGCACCTCCTCTTCTTCCTTATTCACTCACCTTGGTGACTGCAGGACTTACTTTTCTGTGACTTCTCATGAACTCTCAGCGAATATTTTAACCCTTTCTTAAATATGCTTTTCCCCAAGATGTCAACACCTCAGAGCATCAGTACTGAGGGGCTCAGTCATGCCCTGTGGCAGGTCCATTGTAGCTGCCTGGAATCAGCTGTGTCTGGCACCAGACAGTCCTTCTCTGGAAGACAAAGATAGTTGAGATTCTTTAAACATACAAACATTGTAGAGTAATGGAGCCATCAGAAATTTATATGCTTTCTATTAAAGCATTCTTATTTTCTATTAAAAAGAGTTTGTTTGTTGGGTTTTTTTTTCCTAGTACAAATTTAAGGGAAAATGAAACAAATTGTAGTTTCACTATGTTTCTTGAAAAAAGCATCTAAAATATCACTAATGAAAGGCTTTTTAACAGAAACAGGAATCAATTTGCTAAGTCTTAAATAATCTACTAAACTTGGAGTATGTCTTTTAGTGTTAGTTGAACGGTCTAGGCTAGTGGTTCCCAATATTTTTGAAGCCAACTGTAATTTAAAATTAGGGAAAATTTGAGTCCTGATATAAATCAATTCTGCTTAAAGACGTTTGCTGAGAACTGACATTAAGAAAATCAAAATTCAGTTCAGTTGGATTTGAGACTTGAAAGGGATATCAAAGATAACAAGAATAACTTTTACCACTTTTTTAGTATTGAAAGGCTGAACCAAGAAAACATAGGAAAATTGCAGAATAGGGTTGCTGTATGTAGCAACAGTTGAAACAGTAGAGCTTTGACTCACTCTTCACCAAGAAGATCTCTGGGATTAGTTGAAGGGCTCAAGGAGGAGGAGAACAACCAGCCATGGATGGGGATTGAGTCAGGGGTTACTTGAAAAAACTAGATCTGTACAATTCTCTGACACCCAAAGGGATGCATCAAAGAATATTGAGAGCTGTCAGAATTCCTTGTGAGGCAGCTTTCTAATATCTTTCAAATGTGTTGGATTTTAAAGAAGGTCCCAGAAAGCAGAAGTGTTGATAAACATTGAAAACTACCTAACTGACATTCTTAGGACAGCACTGAATAACATTAACAGCTCTTACACAATATTTTTCATCTGAAGATCTGAAAATTCCTTGTAGTGGACTAGACAAAGCCCTGAGCTTCTTGGTCTCACATCAGAGCTGACCCTGCTTTCAGCAGAAGGCTGAACTGGAGATATCTTGAAGCTTTTTCCCACCAAAACAAATCTCTGAGCCTATGATTTTTAAATTTACATAGCAAAGAGTTTTCATTATTTTGGAACTACATAAATTATTTGTTTGTTTGTTTATTAGTATTTCTCTGTGTGTAAATTTCAGGTTTCCATTAAGAGTACAGAATTACCACAGGTAGTTTAGGATAACTGACTGACTTGGTAAGAGTGATGGAGAAAAAAGGACAGCCAAAACAAGATGTGATCAGCATTATTAATTCTTTGTGACATCCTGAATGACATTAACATGAATGTAAGGATGGGGATTCACACAAGGAAAATGAGGTAGCAATGCAGATTTTGTTGCCCTATATTTGTTCAGTTCGTTTAAGTTAAAACAGATCCTTTGATTAGTGAAGCAATTCCTGTGTGACTCGGATTCCTTGTCTATGAAGCAGGATAAATTGTGTTTCTTTTTCACAGTTATTTTAGACTTATTTTAAAAAGTTCATAGAAGGCAGGACTATTTTTTCAAGTCTTTTTTTTTCCCTGAAATATGCATAACCAGGAAAGCATTATGGTAATTCAAGATATTTGTTAACTTACAAAGACAATTTAGCACACATCTTGGGGAGTTGGGGTTATTTGGACATTTATACAGTCCAAAGTGCATTTGTTGACAATAGAGAATCCTAGAAGAGGGAAATATTTTGCAGAGAAGAAAAAGCAAAGACTAGAAGATTTAATTTTTCCTAGAAGGTAGCCAGATAAATGTTGATTTTTCAACTAGTGCTTGGTAAAACGTATTATCCAAATAGATTTGAGCTTCAGATACACACAAATCACATGCCTAAGCTCCTACTATGGTCATTGTGAGCTATTAAGTTGCCCTACATTACATTTCTGAATCTACTTACCTTTGGCTGGAGTCCATTCCATAAAAAATGTTTCCTAAGGCCATTTAAGATATCCTAATTCTCTCCACCTGGCCTCTTACTCCTGCTCCAGAAGATCATAGATAAACTGGGTCCTTTGTTGTATCTTCCAGTTCAATATGTTTGCATTGAATAGCCTAGGGCATCTCAGAAAATAATATTCAACACCTGCACTTAGGCAACTGAATCACACATTTGAACATACTATCTCACTCTACATATAGTCTAGTGACTTCAATGGAAATTTAATCTAATTAATATGTTAGTGACTGATATGAGAGATGAATTGAATAGTCTGTGACAGATGAGCATGAACAGGGATTTGACATACTTGAATTACAGTCAAATCTCTACTGCAGCTTGCTGTAAAGCCTCTATTTTAGTTTCTCTTTTGAGAAAATAGTGAGATTTACCTTCCACTATATAACACTCTCAGATCTTCAGATGAAAAATGTTGAGTAAGAACTCTTAAAATTATTCAGTCCTGTTCTGGAGATGCCAATTAATGATTAATTCTTCTATTATAAATATTGTTACCTGTTATTGTCACTGCTGAAAAGAAAAATGTAAGCTTTCTTTAAATCAACCTTTAAAAAAAAAATTAAAAATTTCAGTTTACAGTGTTTACATTGTGATCTTTGGGTCTACAAGTTTACACAGTCCAAGCAACACTTTCTCCAAATCACTATAAAATCATTAACCATCAGGGCTTCCGTACAGCTATCATAATTTTTTTGGTTTCATAGCTATACAAGCCCCTATTTCATTCCCTTTACCTCAAGTTTGACATATTTATACTCAGTAGTCTAAAGCAGCATGAGAACCGAAAGAGAAACATACCTTTTGGTACCTTAGAGTGTAAGTATGCCTATGAAAATACACATGCACACACAGACATTATTTTTTTTTTCTAAATATGATCATAATTTTTTCCCTATCTGAACAAACTAGGTATTTGAGTTTTCTAATAGAAAAAGAAAATATAGTATCAAATAAATTTTACTTATAGTGGAGAACAGATCATACAACTTGTAAGTATATTTTGTCTCTCTGGAGCATTATCTTTATTTATGAAAACAACTAAGTCATCATTTTATTATCATCCAATCTGCTCTTCTATACATAGGCTAGTGATGTTTTGTGTGCTGCTCCAAAAAACCTGGTAATGTACTCTGAATGTGTTGCAAAACATATCAGAAAAAAAGGTCAAATGATTTTTTTATGCCATTTCACTGTTGTGTTTATTCTGATAACAAGATATTTGACTTGAAAGATGGGAAATCTCTTCCTGTGCATGTTTTGCAAACTGAGAAACAAAAGTTAAAACAGAGATTTTAAACAGAAATTCAGACAGATAAATGTGTTATGTAAAATTGTCTCTTTTTTTGTTAATGTTCAATTTCTTTCTGCCTTGTTTTTTTTTTTTGTCCTTGTAAATCTTTGGTTCTTTTTCCAAGTCTAGCTTTTTAGTGTACATTTCAAGGGTTAGTTTCTCAGTTTTTTTCTTCCTTATCTTCAAATGCCTGAAGCCTGTTTAAAGTAAATCTTCTTAGTTCAGCATTGCTATGGTAGTGGAAGACATGACAAGTCTTTAATTACAGCTGTCTCCATTGTACCTTTTACATATGCTTTTAATTTCTCAAGGACTTCCCTTTTAATGGTATTTTGTTATTCCATTATTGCTGCTATTTTTACTTATTTAAGAAGCCATTAATTAATACTAAGATAATTAATTAAGATGGATTTAAGCCACAAAGGAGATTTATTTTTTCATTGTAAGGGAAGAAGGGAAGAGGAAGATTAAAGAAATTAATGTGTCTATTTTTAACAATTTTTTTAAGGAAAAGGACAGAATATATATTTATGAAGAATATTGTTTCTTAGCGAAGAGAACAGTGGTCTGATAGTCACAGATGAGATTCTGATTTATTTGATCAACTACGTTGGACAAGTACCTCACCTAACTGTGACTTTCTTCTAGTCTGTTAAATCAACATAGTCTCAATGGCATAACAATTTAAGTTAGTTTAAGCTAAATTTTGGTATTTTTTTTTAAATGGAATTTAATTTTTAAGAAAACTATAAATGCATCTACTTAGATCATTCATTCTGGGACTACGTTTGGAACACAGAATCACAGAAACACAGAATATGTTGAGTTGGAAGGGACCAACAAATATAATGGAATCCATCTCTCAGCCCAGCACCATCCCCAAGAATCACACCACATGCCTGAGAGTATTATCCAAATGCTTCTTGAACTCTGTCAGACTTGGTGCTGTGACTGCTCCCCTGGGGAGCCTGTTCCAGTGCTTCACCCTTTGGATGAAGAATCTTTTTCTAATATCCAACATAAACCTCCCCTGACACAAATTCAGGCCATTCCCTCAGGTCCTGCCACTGGTGATCACAGAGAAGAGATCAGTGTGTAACCCCTCCTCTTTCTCTCACAAGAAAGTTGTACACTGCAACAAGGTCTCCTCTCAGTATCCTCTTCTCCAAGTTGAACAGACCACATGGCCTCATCTGCTCCTCGTGCAGCTTCCCCTCAATGCCCTTTACCACCTTCGTTTCCTTCCTTTGGACACCCTCTAACAGCTTAATATCTTTCTTATATTGTGATGCACAAAACTACACTCAATATTCATGGTGAGGCTACACCAGTGCAGAGCAGAGTGGGACAGTCACCTCTGTCAACTGGCTGGTGATGCCCCCCAGGACACATTTGACCGTCCTTGCTGCCAGGGCACTGCTGACTCATGTTCAACCTGCTGTCAACCAGGATCCCCAGGTCCCTTTCCATAGAACTGCTTTTCAGCATCTCATTCCCCAGTCTGTATGAACATACAGGTTTGCCTCATCCCAGGTGCACAGTCTGTCATTTTCCCTTGTTGAGTTTCATATAATTGATGTTTGGGCAGTTGTCTAATATGTCCAGGTCTCTCTGTAGGGCCTCACTGCCTTCGAGGGAGTCAGCAGCTCCTCCTAGTTTTGTATCATCTGCAAATTTGCTTAAAGTCCTTTGAGTCCTGTATCCAAATCATTTATGAAGATGTTGAAGAGCACAGGGCCCAAGATGGAAGCCTGCAGAACCCCAGTATTGACAGGACCAGTCTGATGTCACCCCATTCACTGTTACCCTCTGTGCTTGTACATGAGCTAATTGATCACCCACAATCTGTTGATCCAGATGTGTGCTGGACATTTTGTCTAGAAGGATCCTGTGAGAGACAGTATCAAAAGCTTTACTGAAATACCAAAGGATTACTGATCAACTGACTTCCCTTGATCAACCTGGTTGGTTACCTTATTGAGAAGTACATGATTCCACACCTGGATCTGACTACTAGAGGAAATTCAGCTTCAATAAGCAAAAGAAGAGTAATTTTTTTCAGTACTGTAGTTTAATATAGTATAAGATTCCCTTTATATTACAAAGCATTCAACAAAATTATTTTTATCAGTGCTTATTTTACACGTGGTGGCTGGTAGCACTGCTTGTAAGAAATCCACTGTGACTTGGGTTAAGACAATGTTAGTCAAGGATAGTGGAGCCTTCCTGGACTAGCAAGAAACTCCATCCAATCTACTGTACCCTTTGAAATTAAGAGGTTTGCAGGCAAAATGTAGAAAGAGGAATAACAGTGCTTTACAGAAAACAACAACCCAATAACAGAAGAACTTTCACCTCAATACGTATTGCTCTCCCTTGTGATGTAGTTACAACCACAGCCAGCAGGGGGCACATTTTGGGAAACAAAGACCACAGGAACCCACTCGTGGCCAGCATGGGTTGCTGTTAGTGGTGCTCATGCAGTGCAGTTATGGTCCCACAGGCATCACGCCGGGCAGTGGAAGTGATCTGGAACAAGCTGAGGGCTTTCCCCTGGGTGATGTGCTGCTGTTGCTGCAGGTGGAAGGGGTGCCTTCTCCCTCCTAGGGGTGGGTGTGTGTCATGGTTTTACCACTAGGAGACATGGTACTGACAAGAGAGATCCAATAGAAGCAACACAGACCCCAAACAAACCAAACAAATAACAAGGTTTATTTTACACACACAGAAAAACTGACACTAAAACGCAAAAACAGACAAATTAAGCTCTTCCAGGGCCAGTGGCTGATGCAGGGAAGTGTTAGGGTAGAGGTGGGTCTTTACCAGAGTCTCCTGAAAGACACCGTAAAAATTAAAGGATCCCTGTCCCTACCCTCCCCTTCCTGGATAAGGAAATACCACTGCTGATGGAAAGATGTGGTCCTCAACCCATGCCGTTGTCTCTGGAGTCGCCAATCAGCTTGCGCCTCTGCAAAACTCAGTGCTGAGGGGAGGCAGAGATGTTCTCCCAACCAGCTCCGTCCAGAAAAGAGACCGATGGCCGCTGATCTCGCCCTTTTATAGGGGACCAATTTTGCGCAGGCGCGGGTGCCCCCTGGGCGCGAACTGTCCCTCGGATTGGACAGTCAGTGCCCGGGAACTGCCACCAGGCAGCCCCAACCAGTTCCAACCTGGATGCTTGCCGCCGCGGCTCCTGGGCTGCGTGAGGTCCACTGATAGCCCCCCTCTATTCCATACGTGCGGGAGACCCCACAGCGCATGCGCAGCGCAAAGCCAGCCACCGGAGATGGGACAGAGCAGCCCCGCCCGCTGCACTGGGAAAACCGCTGAGCTGCGGCGGGTGCACCCCCAGCACAGCCAAGGCCC
>VYZS01060933.1:13761-29167 GCA_013400695.1 Neodrepanis coruscans
TGATGTAACCCCATTCACTATTACCCTCTGGGCTCAACACGCTAGCCAATTGCTCACCCACCACATGATGTGTTTATCCAGCTGTGTGCTGGACATTTTGTCCAGAAGGATCCTGTGAAAGACAGTATTGAAAGCTTTACTGAAATCCAAAAATATTTCCTTTGATCAGATGGGTGGGTTACCATGTTACAAAAGGAAAACAGGTTTGATAATCAGGACTTTCTGCTCATAGAGCCATGCTAGCTTGACTAATGACAGTATTGTCTTTCAGATTTTTTTCAATACCTCCCAGAATAATCTTCTCTGTAACTTTACCAAGCACTGAAGTGAGACTGACATGTCTGTAGTTTCCAGGGTTGTCCTTCTTGCCCTTTTTGAAAACTGGGACAACAGTTGCGAGCTTCCAGTCAGCTGGGACCTCTCCAGATTCCCAAGATAGCTCAAAAGTCATTGAGAGAGATTTTGCAATTACATCAGCCAGCTCTTTGAGGATTCTTGGGTGAATTTTATGAGGCCTGATGGATTGTTTGGGATCCAGCTAGAGCAGCAGATCCTGCACAGTTTCAGGTTTGAATGGGAGTTTATCATTCTTGCAGTCATGGTCCTCCATCTGGGGGCACTGAGACCCCCTTGATTTATCATCTGTGTTGAAGACAAAGGCAAAGAAGGCATTAAACATCTCTGCCTTGTCTCTGTCTGTTTTTGTGAGGTGACCATCCTCACCCTGTAATGGGCTGATGACATTTCTACACTGCCTATTGCCATTAATGTATTTGAAAAAACTCTTTTTATTGTCCCCACATTTCTGGACAGCTTCAATTCCAGCTGAGCTTTGGCCACATAAATTTTCTCCCTACAGCAGCAAGCAGAATCTTTGTATTCTTTCATGTCACCTGACCTTGCTTCCAGTGGGCGTACACCTTCCTTTTTTGCCTTATTTCCAAGAGAAGATCCCTGCTCAGCCAAGCCAGCCTTCTGCCTTACCTGCTTGACTTCCAAGATTTGGGAATTGCCTGTTCCTCTACCCTTAGGAGGTGATGTTTGAAAAGTGACCCATACTGATGGACCTCAGCACCTTCTCCTCTTTCTGTGGTGAGGACCAGAAATGGCAGGAACTAACTCAAAAGTGAGTGAAGTTACAGGTGAAGTGGTGTGTTTTATACATATGAGGCATATGATACATAGTCTGCAGCAATCACTGAAAATGGAAAGAATCATCTTTACCATATAAAAATGCCAGCAACTTGAATCATATTGTGTACATACTGATTCTGTTTGCTTCTTTGTTTTTGCTTGTCTTTAGAGTATCAAATCTGTTGGTAGAGCACAGTCCAGTTGGGAGTGGTGCCTACAGGTCGGTGGGTGAGTGGCTGGAAGCCATCAAAATGGGCCGATACACGGAGATCTTCATGGAGAATGGATACAGTTCAATGGATGCAGTGGCTCAGGTGACCCTAGAGTGAGTAGTGCCCAGATCACTTTCACTTCATTTGTTGGAATTGCAAGGGGAGGGAAAGGAAAGACAAACCATTGAAAAATATGCAGGGGTGAGGCTGCAGAAAGGGAAAATGTCACTGTTTGCAGTCAGCAGTTTCCCTTATAGCGTCTCTATTGATGATAACAAGTGCAGGCAAAACTAAAACTTACAGTCACTACATTGGCAGCCAGTACTCTGGCTCCTTTACTCACAGAAATTAATTCCTGTGTTTGAGTAATTGCTGGGCTGTCCTCTCAACATAACAGTACTACTAGTACTAGTAGTACTATATATTTACTAGTACTACTATGCCACTACTATAAATGTCTAGGTGTTAGAGTCCTTGCTGAGATATACCGGCTTCACACCAGATTAGCTGGTTTCATAGTTAATCTGAATGTAACCAAGTGGACGGTCAAGCCCAGTAAGGCATGGAAATAGTATTCAACAGTAGCAGAAATAAATACATCTGATGCCAATGGAAAAGCATCAGCAAACCTACAGCTCTAAGGGACAGACTTCCTAGCTGAGGCTCTTCTGAATGTGCCCTTGGTTTTTGCAAGAGTATGACTGCAGCTGGGGCAATAGCACTCAAAAACTTGGTAAATGCCTAGAGGCTGCTAATTTGTTATGCTCAACCTTTAATTGTTTGCCTTGCTTGTGTAATTACATCAGTACTTTTCTCCTACTCAAACTTGCCTCAAAACCTGCCTTTTTAGCTTGGTTAATATGAGCGTAGTTTACTACAGGCATTAGGGCAGAATGGGAAGAATTATGCTCTACACTGCTTGGGAGAAGGTCTCCTTTGACTGCATGCAGATTGCCAGTGCACATACAGAATTGGTGCAGAGGATTAAGAACAACACAAGAAAAATCCCCACACCCCATGGAACTGCAGATTTCCTGTCTGCCACAGGGCTTGCTGTGGAACTCACTGTACAGCATAGGAGGAGGTCGTTTGTGTGTGATGCAGGTCGGTAACATCTCTATGGAGTTCACTTTTGCATTACATACATGGAGGGAGTGCAGGAGAGTATTTGTTTTCACTTTGATTTAAGTTGCTCCACTCACATCATCACATATTTGCCCCTTACACCTGGATTCATCCACTCCTTCTGCAGGCACTTATATGGAAACCTTGATCTAGAGATGAGATTCTCTCTACCAACTGTCTGGGAAGTCAGGGTTCATGGATTTCTGCATAGATCCTTCTCTGAGTTTCTGAGATTCTTATATGTTGTTTCCCAGCCTTGCCCTGCAATTATGTGCCAGATTTCTTTGGCTTTTGAGGACTACAGTTCAGACTGATGATCTGCAAATGTTGACCAAGGAAGAAGACCATCCCCAGGATGGTCAGAGCCCACATGGCAGCAATACCTAGCCAAGGGTTGAGTGGGAAGAAGAGGGATAAGATGAAACAGTAATTTAAGGGAAAAGGAGCATTCCCCCCTACTGTATCACCTCAGTCTTATAAACAGAGCAAGTTCTGGTAGAAAATGCAGAAAATTATCACAGACTTGCTGCTGTTTGGCTGACCTAGTCATATCAAAAAAAGAAAATCAGATTTATGGTTTGTTCCTCTTTAGAATTTTATGTATTTTCAAGAGTTCTGAACAAAATGCTCTGAAGTGAAATGCTTTGGTTTGGGTCAGAGAAAATGTTGAGTTTAAGCCCAAATTAGTGAGTGTTCTCAACAGCAAATTAGAATTTACTTATGTAACTTTAAACAGTCTTACCATCCCTCCATGCTGACAGTCTTACCATCCCATGCTGCTGACAAAACTATTCCTAACCTCCAATTCTTCAAGTGTGTTTGATCTTATGAAATTAGCTCCTTAGTGTGACTTTAAAATGTAACTGTTTCCCTATGTTTACTTTTTGTTATTCCAGAAATTTCAAAAATATCCCCCAAGATCTTTTCAGGCTGCCCAAAATGTGCTTCAAAACGGTTGTTCTAATTGGCAATGAACCAAGAAACCCATTATCTGTACGGTTCTAGCCAGAAAGGCAAGTTGGTTTAAAAGTCTTTAAATAAGATAACAGCTGCCAAAGATGCTCCGACCTTTACCAGCTGCAAATTGCTGTATGGGCCCCTCACCAGGTCCCAGTATATTCTCTATAGCACAAGTGTCATCATACTGGCCCCAGTGGAGACAACATGTCTGAGCTGCTCAGCTTCAGCTTTCTTCTGGGCTTTTACAGCAGCAGAGCAGCACAAAGGAGCTGATGCCTTGGAGCCTGGGGAGCTTCTGGATTTTGTTTGTTTGGGTTTTTTTAAACTGGAAAGAAGACATTTCTGGATACATTTTGCATTTCAATTGAAACTAAAAGGAAGGTTGAATCTAATTCAAGCCAGTTAGTTAATCCATGCCAGCAAATAAATCCCACATCCTTACCCCAGCTGCTTGTGGACAGATATGCTTGCAGAGGCGCTTGCTTGGTTGTTCTCTATCATCCCACACAGCTTTGTGTTGCAGTGGTGGCTTAGCAGGAGGGCTTGACCTCACTCAGGTCTATTTTGGGGAAAACTGTAAAGATTCATTAGAAAGCCAACTAGCTGTCCAAATCAAAACATCTCTCATCCCTCTCAGATATAGTAAAAAAAGACAGAAGACCAGATTCTCAGCTGTTAAAAAAAGACAAACCATCATAGAGGCTTAAGAGGAAAAGTGTCATGTATTGAAGGCCTGAACCACATGTTCAGATTGATGTAAACTGGCAGACTGCCCCTAAAAAAAACAAAAACAAAGAAAAATGGCTCCTGAAGGCCTCAGCTGAGTCTCTCATGGCTCTCCAGAAATAAACGGAACAAGCAAAGTTCTTTAAAGGTTGATATACTGGGGGGTGGGGGTAGTTTTCTGGAGGTTTTTTGGTTTTTTTTCCCTCCCTGTAAAAGGGAACATCAAAACATTTTGTACTCTGCGAAGAAGAATTCAGGTTAAATGTTCCTTGTCATTTTTAATGGAGGCAAGTGTTCTGTATATTCCAGAGCTGGGACTTGGGGGGATCAGGTGAAAAGATGATCTGAACATTTGAAAGAAGTTTGCTTTCCCCAAATTACATCAGTAAAACAGTCTTTACAATTTAAGAGGTTGCCTTCAAATACCATCCAAAATGATCTTTGCCAAATTCAAACTGTGTAGGAGACAGATGTAGAAATTAGATGGAGAAAGGAGAACTGGATAATTGCTGCCAGAAAAGGAAAGGGGGGAAAAGAAAAACCTATGATGAATGTAAATAATTCCTAAAATCTACTGAAAAAATTACCAATGCTGTAGGAGGGGTTGGCCATAATGCTGACAGGACTGGTTATTGCGGGTTCCCAGCTTGTGGCTTCTTTACAGGACCTAGTTGAGATAGTAGATGTTCAATTTTTTTTTTTTAAATCCTCTCTCCCCTGGCATGCAAAACAAGATCCTGATTCTTTCAAACTGATAACTTGAGTAATTTATTCCAGAAAAGAGTAGTATTAGTAACAAATTTCTGAATGCAAAAGATTAAAAAGCTAAAACAGATGAATATCCTCCCAAGTCCTAAGCTCTGCCTGCTTAAGCAAAGACCTGAAAATGTATGTGTTCAAACAAAGAGTGATTTCTACATTTAGCTCTAATTCTTGCAAAGGGATGAATCACCTTGTGAAAAGTGGAGCCTCACTCTCCACCCCCTCTTTCCAACTGGATATCAGACTTGAAGGGAACCTTTCCAGTGGACTAGACCTGCTCTTTAAACTGGTGGACCACCTAGTGACTTTGAGTGTGTCTGGAGCTCTTTCAATCCACTCCAAGAATAACTTTACCAGGACAATACTCAAGAATAGATAGATCTATGACATGAGTTTCAGTCTGACCCTTGACTGGACCAATTACTAACCATGTGGACTACATATTTTCAGCTTTTGAAAGATCTGTACTCACTGAATCTCAGGACACCCTATTGTTTGTTATTAGATTAAGAGCTCTGAATATTTGTAATAATATGTGCTGTGTTGCTTTGCATTGTATATATTTTTTCTTCTAAAATAAAATAAAATAAGTTATTTATTAAAAGTTATGCTGGATGAAGAGCATTTAAGAGTTCACCTGCTCTAGATGCTTATTCTTAACCTGTAATCTCAGTCCTGAGATTGTGATGCTATGTCTGCTTCTGAACAAATTCTCATCTTGTAATCAAGTAAAATGGGAATTATGAATTAAGAGCAGATGAACTCTTAAAATAATTTTTTAAAGTCTTCATTTCATGCAAAAGTCCCTAGCAAGTGGATTCCTCTTTCTTTAGCATTGTCTGAAGGTCTTTGAGGTTCTTCTTGTCTCCCCCCATTCAAATTGACAACTAAGTAACTCCATGAGTAGTTCCAGCCTGCGTGGGCAATTGTAGTTGCACCATGTTCAGAAGAATGCTGAAATCTGGCCTGGATAAAAGATGAAATACAAAATATCTGTGGTAGGTTGATGGCTTCCAACCATGGAGATCATTCAGGAACCTGTCCTTTTTTCTTGCATGATTAACCAGCTGGTGAGGGGGGTTGTATTTGATGTGGCAATCCAGTTCTAGTCTACACTGTGTTTGGCAAACTGGTCCTTGGTGTATAAGTAGTTCTATTTGTAAATAAAATGTTTTAAATATATTTCTTGCAACATGTAGACTGTGATTTCAGCCCTTGCAGATGGAGGATATTGCAGGGAAGGGCATACCGTGTTGTCACTGTCATGTTGCAGCTGGACTTCCGTGTAAGGCTGTGGTAAGAGAGCAGTATGCATGCAGCTGTATACAGGCTGTTTGGGATGACCCAAAACCAATTTTCCCCTTTATTTCCCTGGTCAACTTAGATCAGCCTTTTAGTACCATGTTGACAAGTGATTCAAATTCCTGCCCGCTTTCATTTTCAGCCCTGTGTGACTGAAAGAAATGAAAAGGGGAGATGTTCTCCCTAAAATAAGAAAAAAAGCTGTCTCATGGCTGGGGAGGTCAAGTATTTTGAAGCAGGGAGGCCACAAAGCATGTGTGTGCACATATCTCCACTGCAGCAGCGCACACAAAACCCAGCACCAGGGATTGCGTCACTTGCACAGCAAGGTGCAGCCTGGATCCTGATCACAAGTGGTTTTTTGCCCATGGGTCTTAGCTGTGCCTTTTCTTTCTCTGCAGAGCTGATCCCAGTGAAATTACCACTTGGCTGCAGTAACATGAGCCAAACAGCTCTGGACTGGAGTTTGAGAACAGTTGTTTTTGCAGTCCCTTGGCACAGAAGTTGCTGGGGGGATTTTGTCTCCAAAACAGCTGGTTTACACACCCAATTCTGTTTAAAATTGACTTCTGGCTTATGCTGCTTTAAGTCCTTCAGCACTGGATGCACCAGAGCATGCAATGTCCTGTAAGTCATGCCTGAAAATGGGAATTAAAGCTCCTGCATTCACTAGGCAGTTTTATGTTGTTTTTGCTATACACGAGGTGGCTTTTGAATAAATCTGCTGATCTTATACTAGGTGAGCATCTGGCTCGGGAGCTTTGTCTTCTGGTTCACCTTTCCAGAGGTGAAAGACGCCATGGTAGTGCTTTTCCCCTCTCTGAGGGGGAACTCTCTCCCACCATGCTTTTGGCTAGTGGCTTCGTGTTCAAGAGGATTTGATATTCAAAAAAAAATAGACTGGATCCCCTGGTGAGCAACTAATGGATTGAAACCAGAAACTCTTTTTTATTTCTTTCTGTCTTGTAAATCAGTGAGGCACTCCTCAAGGATATTGAGTTAAGGGGATACTATACAGGGGGAAAAAAGGCTCTGTAGTGAGTAGGCATTTTTTTATTAGACTGATGGAGCTGTGTGTGAAATGCCAAGACATACATGCTTTTCTCAGAGTTTCAGGCTGTTTTTTGTTTAGCAGAACATGCAAGAATATCAGAAATTATACATCTATGAAATACCATACATGAAATACATGGTACTGGATTTTCAAAAAAGCTCAGCTTGCACTTTAGATACTTGAAAAACAAAGATGAATTTTCAAAAAGTGCCAGCAAAGCAGCACTCAGCAGGAGAAAGATAGATGTTGGGTCTTTTAAAAATCAGGTCCTATACTGTGTTCTGTTTGGGTTTTGTTGGTTTAGGGGGGGGGTTATTGATCTTTGGTGTGAACTTCCAACTGTGCTGTGTACATATAATAAATTGCATGTAACAATAGCACTACTTAATTTTCCTTCATTATTAAGATGGCTTGCTGAACTAGTTTCACAATTCAGTGGAGGCAGAAATGAAAGCATGTCCCCATGAGAAGGTAGACACCTTTTGCAGATGCTGCAGTCTTTTCTCTGCCAGGTAATGAGCACTGCTGATGTGTCTCATTGACCTCCTTTGTTCTGTACCTCTTATATTGTATTTCCTTTTGCATCGTTGAGATGCGTTGCCAAAAAAGGGTACAATAATGAAATTATGTGTTTAGCCCAAAGCAAAAAATCTGGTATTTTCCAAATCAAAAGGCTGAAAACGTGACAACCCTTGGAGCACAATAGATCTAGCTTTTGGCTTCAACTAGTTTATGTGTTAATGTGTTAGCCTTCACTCAGGATTGCTTTTTATTCAAAGCAATGTTGATCTCTGAACTTTTGGACATGGATGTTTGGTTGTACTTGCACAGGAGTTTCTGTCCAGAATGTGAAGTTGCTGAGAGAGGTACACCCCTGTGGGTAGCCCATGCATTGCGTGAAAATGTTTTGGTGGCCATTGCACATACACACCTACAATCCAGTATGCAGTCAAGCTGTGAACTGTAGGCCAGGTTTGCAATATGTTTCAGATGATAGTTGGGCTTCCATGTATTGCTGGTGATCCCCAGCCTTTGCATGAATGCACCAGCATGGATTCCAAAAAAATGCTGCATGTTCAAGGAGGTCACATCTCACTGGCTTTTAGTGGAGCTTTCTCTGAAAAGACTTGTAAGCATACAGGGTGTCAGCAGTCTGGGATTCATGAGTATATTGGCAGGACCATAAGACCCGACTTTGAAACATCCTTTATTCAGTCCAGTCTGGAGATAGAAAGGGAGGGGCTGATAAGTCTGTTTTGGAAGTCTTCAGACAAAACATTGCATCTCCTATAAGTCAACTGCTTCTGTAACAGTTTCTGTATCTTGTGCTGGAAACAGATATGCAACTATCTTGATGTTTCTTTTGAGCTTTTATTCCTACCATTTCTTCATTAACAGTTTTCCACCTAGTAAGAAATCTATACAGTTCTACTGTGCCATAACTGATGGCCTTACCAGGCTTTAGATTTGTCATTGAATCTGATTCCCCAAGGTCCTGCTGTAGTCCTGCTCTAGGAGATGACTTATCCCACTCCTGTCTTGGGATGGAATAAATTGTCCCCTGGAGGTGCCTTTTTCATGCCATTCACATGAATCTTGGTGATTGCTTCAATCTATACACCTAAACTTTAGAGGGCCCAGTTTATGAGAAAAGAAACTTTCCTCCTGATCCTGCATTTTACATAAATTATGTTATTTTACAGCTTTCCTGTAATGGCAGCCCAGTAGGCAGACTCAACACAAACGCTTTTGGCTTACAGAATTCACAAAAAAAAAAAACCAACCAAATATGAGAATTCCCCCTGCCCCTTCACATGACGGTGGGTTTATGGAAAGATTTGCAAAGACCCAGAGGGGAGCTGCTTTGCCAATTCCTGTTGACTTTAGGAGGTCATCAGGGTGGTAGCCATGCTTGAGGCTTTTGCCATTTTTGTTTCTTTGGCTTTGCCTCATCTGAAGAGAAATGAAGCATGGACTGACCTCACTCCTCACTGCTCATATCTGAGACCAAATACCAGCCTCTCCCACAAGAAGAAGAAACTGCAACACAGGCTTTCTTATGTGGCTTTTCTCTTGGAAACAGGATTTTACACGCCTAGCAGAATCCTTGGCCAAAGATGATGCTGACACTTTGCTGTCCAGACTTTCTTCTTGGCCAGCAAGGTGATTTTGTTCAATTCACATCATGTCTCTGAGATGCTGTCAGACATAAAAAAATTTTTTTATATGTGGGGAAAATAAAACTTGCCAACTGAACTTGGCTTCAGGAGCTGCCAATGGTAACAGGTAGGCACTGGCAGCAGCATCAGCGCATGCGGAGCATAGTGTGCGCGGCGTCGTGTGCCTGAGAGGTCCGTGGAACCAACGTCTGCTTTCTCCCACAGGGATTTGAGACGTCTGGGAGTGACACTTGTTGGTCACCAGAAGAAGATAATGAACAGCCTTCAAGAGATGAAGGTCCAGTTGGTGAATGGGATGGTGCCATTGTAACTCGGTTTTAATGTTGCTTCCTCAAGTGGGTCGGTCCTGCACTTTGTACACTAGTCCTGAGATTTATTTTGACTAAAAAAAAACCCAAGAAAAGATAAAGAGGGAAATTCAGTGGTTCCTGTAACTGAAGGACATTGACCTCTGACACAGTGTTTCTGAAGTAGTGTTTGACTAAAGTTTTCCTTTTCTTCCTGTTTGTGTCCTCATTTTCATGAAGTCAATATAAGATGCATGGAACATGGAAATGAATCTGCTGTATGTGAGGTTAACCAGTCTCCTAAACTTCAGCGGTGATGACAACTCAAGCCTCCCCACCACACATTGTCTGTACGTGGGAGGCACATACACAGAGAGAGCACCTTTATATACTGAATTACAGCAGCAAATAGTAATATTTCCAAGGGCTGACTTGAACAGAGGATTTTTGTAGCCATTAGTAGGCTCCCAATAACTGCAGGTTGCTGAAGTTTAACTTCAAGTCTTACTTGTCTACAGAAGTGTATTGAAGAGCAATATTAGATTATTTCTCAATAGATATTTTGTTTTGTAAATTTAAAGAAAAGAAAAAAAATGCTGTTACACAGCATTAAGTTATAGAGACTAGTGTATAAACATGTTGCTTGCTCCATGGCAAATACAATACAGGGTGTATATTTTTTTTTCTTTCCTCTGTGTTACCAAGTTCCTTTTGTTTGCTCTTCGGGGAGGATAATACATGAAGAAGATGTATATACTGTACAGTTTGCTACACATCAGGTACAAGATTGGGGCTCTTTCCTTGGTTTATTCCTTTTTTTCCCCTCTTTCACTTTGTTTTGTTTCCCTTTTGTGTTACCCCTATGCTTTGTATTTTTGCTGCAGTTTTGTTTGAGCAACATAAAAAGCCTTGAGGAGTTTTGATTGTGTATATGAGGTAGAAGGAGTCTGCTTAAATTAAAGGTATTGCACCCCTCTTCCTTTCCACCATAGGCTGGAGACATCTAGAAGAAAAGCAAAACATCTGGTTCTTGGTGGCCTCCAGCAACATCATGGCATTGATTTTCCTGTATTCTGGCCAAAGATAGCATGGGATTGTCTCTGCACCAGTGTTTCAGTCGAGTAGCTCTCCCCCAGTGCAGCCATCACCTCTGTCCCCAGAGCCCAGGAGAGAAAGTATGAGGTGGTTTTAGCGGGAAGAAAGGAATTTCACTGTTCCTCTTCTCATGATGGGGTTTAAATCCTGGGGCACAGTGTGGAAATGAGTCAACGGTAACCAGCATGGAGATTTTGTAGTATTTGTCCCACAGTGGAGGTGGCGGTGGGACTATTTTTTAACTGTGCTGTCCAAAGTTGTCTCTCTGTGCCTTTTCAGTTTGGCTATGGACCTGGCCATTTTGGGGCAGAGTACAGAGAGGAGGGAAGAACAGACCAGGCCAACATGGTCAAAGCAGTGGTATCATGAGGGCTAGGAGATCCCATTCACCTGGGGCTAGCACGGCTTGGGTCAGCACTTGTTCGTAGCTGTTCAATAGTTCAATGTGTCTATTAGAGCCCATGGCTGCTATTTTTAGAGGGGTGTGAGGACAACCTGATCCCCTGAGAATCACACCATGAAAGAGTTTGGGGCTGTCCTTCTCCTTTTATTGTAGATAAGACTAATCAGCACAGTTAATTTGGTATTCAAAGGTTCGGCTTTTATTTTGTGAAGACTTTGATAAAGATAAAAATTCTAAAGCACCTCAACAGATGACAAGTTTTTGCTGTTTCTGTAGATGTACTGCTTCCTTGGAAGTTGGGTAACATCTTGTGGCATCCTTCCTTGGCAGTAACATCAATGCACTGAGTTGCTGTAACTCCCTTTGTCCCCAGTGTTGCAGAGCAGAGCCCAAGGAGCTCATTCAGTGCCAAAAGGAGGCCTGTGTCCCTTATGTCTTGCAGAAGCAGGAGTTGCAAGGCACCTTCAGCTTTCAAAGTCTTTCTTCTTCCATATCCCCCAAGCCTTTAGGTAAGATTTGATAAGAACAACAGCTTTTAAAGAAAAGAGAAATGTCTAGGAGAAGAAGGCTGAGTGGATTTTTTTTTCTTAGCAGCAGGGCTTTGCTTGCTTTCAGCAGGGCTTCTTTAAGCATTACTTGCCTATTCTGAAATAACCTCCTTCTCCACTGCAAGCTACTGCTGAGTTCCTCAGGAATCAGGAGAAATAGGAGGGAGCGGAACCACAATGAGGTCTAACAAATCTTGATGGTGTGATTTCTCATCCTGTTGTTTCATTTTGGCAGCCACCAGACCACAAAAGACAAAGGGGATATCAAGACAACAATTTCAGCACGGAAAAGAGATTTGTCATGTAATAAATAAGATTATTAGAGTTGTCAGCAGAACAGTCTTGGGATTATTTGTGCCTCCCTGTCTGCAACACTTGGGAAAATAACCTGTAGGAAGACAGAAACAACTCATTTCTTCAGGTGGAATCATTTGTTTGCCTGCATCCATTGGTGGCACTGAGATGCTATTAGCAAATATGCAGCACTTTCTGCCTATAATCTCCACTCATTCCTTACCTGTTCGCTCTATGGAAAGAGTTGGCTTTGGTCTTTTTTCCTGGGCTTTAAACAGCAAAATCCCCCTTTCATCATTTGTGTGGCTGGGATACATACCAGATGCTGGAATAACCTTCAAAATGATGAACTGGTGGAAAACAAAATTGTTCTTAAGCCAGAAGACATTTGTAAATAGAGCAACTCTTCTCCCTTCCTCCAATAAATAAATAAATAACCTTTTCTATTTATTTCAAGATCTTTCTTGCTACAGATTTCTATATAATAGACTTTGTCTTGGAGCTAAATGTAAAACAAAATGGTGTTTAATGAGTGGTATCCAAATGTTACAGCTTTTATGTCCATGAGCAAATTCCAGAGACAATGGAGATTTTCACTTTCTGTCCAAGAACTGCAAGTACTCTGTGTGTTGAGCATGATCATAGGTTTTGAGATAACATTTTGCTGGTTATGCTGTTGGAAAGGGCTGTAGGTGGATTTCCTCCCTTTGGTAAGTCCAAGCACTTTGCTTTTCCAGATTGCTACTGCTGTGGCTGAGCCAGAAAATTCTTTTTTTCCCCATATATTTTTCTGATAATTGCAAGAAAGGTATTTCAAAAGATGCAGGAGGTGGAAAGTCTCTTTGTGATACAGTTTTTCATTTTGGGAGAAGGAAGTGTCCGCAAGAATGGCTTTTGCAGACTGATGCCCTTTCATTGTGTAGTATCATTTGGAAAAACTATCTGAGCATTAAAGCGGGAAACTGATTTAAAAGAAAAAGAAACCAGTTTAAAATTTTATTTATTCCTCCTATATGTTATTGGTGAGAAAAACAAAAAATGAAAGTAAAAATTTTTTTTGTCTATTCAGTGTTTAATTATAATGTAGAAAGTCACAGTGGTCAGGAAATTGGGACTCCTTGGACTGCTGTGGACTTGAAATTACTTGTTGAAGCATATGTAAAAGACATTAGTAGCAGTTCTAAGATTAAAACGTAGTTTGCAATCCTTTATCATAATTCCTTAGGGCAGGTAGGGCAGGAGCTGGTGTATGCAGCACTGCCAGAGCCACAGCATCTGTCTCAGCTTCTTGCATCAGTATTTTAACTCATAGGAGACTGTAGCATTGCTCTATTTATTCCTCCCCCTTCATCTCTCCTTGGATCCTCTCTGTGCATTTTGTTTGTGTACATGGGTTTTTTTGTAGTGTAAGATATGAAATTTTCTATTTTTTCATAAAAATAAAAACTTTTGACTAACAGCAACATCCAGTTGTGGATCACACACATGCATAACCCCTCGGCTTTCCATGAAGCATCAGAAAATAAAGAAAAGGAAATAAATTCTCTTTATTTTTTCTCTCCTAAACACAGATTGGTGCTAATCTTGTGGTCCCTGGGGGAAAGAGGGGCCTTTTTTTTTTGGATATAGCCAAATGACCCATGGCCAGCTGGAGCACCCACCACCACATGCCTTGCCCCATGGATTTGAGGGCAATGACATGCTGAAAAGGGGCATGGGCCAGCATTAAAGAGAAGTGAGAAAATCCATAGGTGGGAAAGGCTGAGGGGCATAAGGGAAAAGATTTGCCCAGGAAAGGTTTTGCAGAAGCAGTAATGGGCAACCGCTGTTGTCTGCTGCTAGAGGACAAAAGGAAGAGCTGCAGAGGAGGATACTGCTTCTCCTGACCGAACAGTAAGCCGTGGCAGTTGATGGGTGGTGGTACACTCATACTGTGGCCAGGAAAGGCATGACAGCAACTGGGACAGCAGAGGAATGTCACCTTAAATATTAATGGGAACAGGTGATCAGTTGGGTTAGGAAACAGGTTGTCAGCAACTTGGATATCTCTCTGTGTTGACTGCCAGTCCCCATTCAGTGTTTTCTTATTCAGCCTGTTGTCTGCTTCTGGGCCACGATGGTGACAGATGCTGGAAGGAATCAGTGGGGCTCTGGGGACAGGGGAAAAACGGTGTTAACTTGCCCCATGTAGGCATCATCCTTGATAGCTTCATGGAGGCAGAGAGCCTGCTAAGGGGGAAATACAAAAATGGGGAAACTTCTTGAAAGAAACTGAAAGAAAGAGCTTTGCAGGCGATGGGGAGGCATCTGTCAGTTGATGCTGAGTTCATGGGGAAAATGGGAAGGCTTGCCAACTCTAGAAGCTTTCATACAAAAAAATTAAAGGAGGAAAGTGAAATCTTGAGGAACAAGGGTGTTTTACAAAGTCTCCCTGATTTCAGCTGCCATAGAAGTAGAGACAGTGCCCTTATGAAGACACATTCCTGACATCAACTTCCTCCTGTTCATGTTCCTCAGCTAGCAGGCGAGAGAAAGGAATTAGGATGCAAATGGACAACACTTGATATTACTACCATTAAAGATGAGAGCTGGCTGCAAATTCCTTCCATAATGCTCCATTTTAAATGAGAATTTGGAATTTGGTAATTCATTGGGCCTTTGTGCTTAATTTGGTTTGGGACCAGCTCTTACACAAATCTCAAATCAATGTTTACCTATCATTTTCCACCACTGGGTTCAGTGAGAAGCGGCACTTAGAATTTGCAGGCAGCAGCTAAAAAATTTACCTGCACAGAAAGGTAAGATGCTTTACCTGCAAAGATGTCTCTTAAGCAGGTGCTTGACTTACTGGTTCTTCTGCACAGCCTCTGTCTGGTCTCTGCAATAAATTCACAGCTGTCCAACTCTTTGCATTGCTCTTGTTTTCAGTAAAGCTGAAATTAACTGTGAAGCAAGATGACCCCTAAGCTGGCAACACTGCAAGGCAGCAAAACAGCAACTCTATCTTAATTGTCCTCTCCAGTAACCTAAAAATGGGGCTCAGGGGGCTCTGAACCTCCCCCTCACCTGCCAGCCTGGAAGGGTACAAGCCTATATTGCCAGAATTCCCAGAGGGTGGCCTCTGGGCAGGGGCAGAGGGGAGGCTGCTCCCCATCACCCCATGAAGTCAAGCTGCCATGCAGAAAGCAATGCAAGATTTATGAAGCCATGAGTAGAAAGAGCAAGTGACTCTTCATGTATTTTTCATGGGCTGAACTGCATAAATAGCATGCAATGCATAAACTGTGACTGGATACTTCCACAAAAAAAAAAAAAAAAAAAAAA
>VYZS01060933.1:29192-40445 GCA_013400695.1 Neodrepanis coruscans
AAAAAAAAAAAAAAAAAGCAGACCAGAGAGCAAAAGAAGAGATGAAAGAATGAGATAGATTTATTCAAGTCAACAAAGCCTGTTGAAAGTCACCCTCGAGTGCATTAAGAAACAGCCAAAACAGCACAACCTGATCCTGGGGTGATTCATCTTTGCTGACATGAGGAGGGAGACAGACCTCGAGGACTGGAGAAGGGTGCATGTCATACCTGCTTGGTAGAATGAATAGGTAGGAGGAGAGAGAACCTTATCCGCAATGCCTCAAATGTCATGTGGGACTTAGGGAGATGCTAGGACAAACTATTGCACCAGCAGACAGGTCAGTGTGGAAAGTGAATGACACTGAGGCCTGAACAGCTCAAAATGAGGTAAGACAGGAAAAAGAAGGCTACACCGGAAAACTCAGTGCAGGGATGAATGCTGCAAAGGTGGCATTCCCATGGCAGTTCACTCAGCAGGTGCACATGTGCTACTGCCAGAGCTCAAACCTCATGTACATGAAGACACAGGTATCAAAGCCAGAACAGCATGGCCAGCAGAAGGCTTTGCTCCTTTTGCAGCCCTGAAACCACACCAGGGTGTGCTTATAGCTTTTGCATGCCATAGGGTCTTCAGGGGAAAAAAGGCTTGGAGAAACAGAGGTAAAGTGTGTGATGCTCACTGAAGGTACCATTGTCTCTATAAAATTACTCCAGTTGGAGCATTTGGTGCAATTCCTTGGGGACCCACTGGATATTGGTGGCTGCAGGCCCCTGCATTACAGTGACCTTTGATAACCTGTTAACAGGTTATTTTTTCCTCACAGAAAGTCCTATGAGCCAGCCGTGGAGGAGAACAAGATGCCCATGTAGGTGATTTTCTTATCCCATCATTTCCTCACCTCTAGCAGGGTTCAGCTCAGCTATAATAATATTCATTCAGCAAATGGAGTGTAATAAAGAAGAGGTTTTCTTACACTGATGTGCTGCTTAGATAAACTATTAGCAGTTCTAACCAGGTTTTTTTTTGACCAAAAACTCTTGAGTTACACCATAAATGGCCAGCAGATGCATTTGTGCTATTGAAGACAACTTACTTCTCTCACAGTTTACTTTTTTTAGCTACAAAACCAAAAGAAAAATCTTCCAAGCTGAAAAAAAAAATCAGCAAACCTCTGAGATAGGCTGCTTGCCATTTTCTTGGTTTGCTCCCAATAAAGGCCATATTTATTACAAGAAAATTGAAATCCTATTGATTTCTCTTCTGAGGCACTGTGTTTCAAGCTTGACATTTAAACATGAAACTCTGGGCTGTAAAGTTTAATGATTTACTCCTCAAGAAATACAGTGTGTGGAGCCACTGAGCAAAAGGGCATGCAAGGTAAAAATATTCCATTGACAAGGGGGTGGGGGGAAAAAAAAGGAAGAAGATAGAGAAATTATATATTCATTTTAAAAAAAGAAGATATTAATGTTCCTGTCCCAGGATGAATTAATGACCCAGGAGGGAGGAGAGGGAAGCAGTGCTAGGGTGGCTGCAGAAGTTCTCACTAGTGTTAAAATCCCACTGCCATCAAAGCAGGAAAGGGAGGGCTGAATGGGCTGGATAAAGTGACTGGGAACATGAATTTAGCAAGAAATTAGGAGAAACTGGAAGAGGGGAGCCACAGGCATGGCTTTTGGGCTTGAAAGTCACTCACAACCTAAAGGTCCAAACACGGTGCCCAGGTAGGAAAGGAGTATGTTTATTTGGCTTGGAAATAATGGCTCTTTTGAGGGTTTTTAGTGTTTTGTAGTCAAAAAACAGACTTTCACAACCAGGGTTAGTGAGCAACTGAGTGTGCACTGAGCCCTACACAGGGACTAGCTCACTCAGCATCTGCTAAAACCTGGTTTGGGGGACTTCAGGTTCTGAACATGTCCAGATGGGTCCTTTCCTTGGCCCAGCAAGAGAAGGGGAAGCTTGAGGGGTGCCTTCATCCCTTTGAAACCAAATTTGGAGAACAGGGCTGTACAGCCAAAATCATAAGTATTTTTGTAGCAGCAATGACATATATTCCATCAGAAAACAGTAAAATAAAATTAAAATAATTGTAAATCTCTGTGGGGAAAGACTGTTGGCTCTGGCAGAGGCAAAGTTAAGTTGTCCTTTCGGAGAGCAGTGCTAGGAGTGCAGAGTCCTAAATAAACGTGAATAGTTGCCTCAGCGTTATCAGCGCTGTGATAACTTCATCCCTCTCGCAATCCCAACTAAGCTGTGCTTCATTGCACTGCCTTCCCATTCTTCGCAGCAGCTGAGGAGATACCTAATCCTTGGTCCGCATGCTTTGCATCCCAGGCTGGGGGCAAAATCCTCACGCAGGATCCATCCCTCGATCCCTCGCTAGCACCTCGAAATTGTGTGATTGCTTCATCAGGGAAGGCAATTAGCATTCAAGTGCTGCTGTTAGCATAATCAGAAAGACAAAAGGCTGACAGTAATAGCTGCAAAGCCAGGGCCCTGGTCAGAAATGTAATGGACAAATAAATTATGGCAAGAGAGTGTGTTCAGATACGGACTTTGGCTGCAGAGAGTGTGGGGGCAGAAAAGAGCCCTGCCTCCTGCCAATTTATCATCCACACTCCAGAAGTCCTCATGGCTGCAGCTGATAAGCAGCCGATAAGCAGTATGGCTTCTTCAACAACAGTATTCCTGTAATGAGTGTCCGAGACTGCCAGGTACCACCCAGGGATACTGTGAGTCCTCTTGGCACTGCCTCCTAGTTCTTTAGAGACAGACCTTTCCCTTCAAAAAATCAGCTTATTGCAAGGTGCCATTATGGGTGTTGCCACTTAGGGTTTGCGATAGAGGGGATTTAAAGGCCCCAGGATTTTGCAAGCTGCTGGAACATATACACCACAATACTGCTTAAAAGGGGGAAAAAAAACCCAAAACATAAAACCTGATCACTGAAGAAGACTTGAGTGTAAAAAAAAAACTAGAAAAAAAAAAACAGCTAATTGTTCTGATGACCCCTCTATCCCTGCAAATTTGGAAAACCCTAGTACAGTTGAATTTTGGGAAGGGGAAGATGAAGTTGTGGCTCTTTCCATGCAGCCATGGTGCTGCAGGGGCAGGCTATGGAACATGTCATGGCTCCCTTTGAAATTGGGAGCAAAAAAAAATAACCAAAGAAAACCAAAACAAATGAAACAAAAAGAACCCAAAAAAACAGGCAAGAAAGGGAAGAGGCCCATCTTCTTAGAGAAAAACTGCCAGGAAACTGAGCAGTGAGCTGAAATGCTTTCATCAGCAATGACACTGTATGGGCATCTGGTCCCCAAAAATGGCAGGGCACAGTTATCCCAGTGTAAACTCTTTCTTCAATATTATTCACCCGCTCAAGGAGAGGAGGCATCTTATTGTCCAAAAGAAACATGAAAAGAAAGGTCACTGTGCTCCAGGTTATTTTTTACACTGCAGAATGATCCCACCAATTAAGTGAGTTTGTAGGGTTTGAAGTGAGATGCAGTGAGTTTGTAAAGGCTGATAAATCAGGAGTCAAGTGAAAAAAGGGGTGGTTGTTTATTCCCCCAGCCCTGTGATTTGATTTGATTGGAATTAGCTTCATTTGAATCTGACCCTTAGCAAAGCCCTTTTATATTCCCCAGAAGGTTTATCACAGGGCACTGCAAATTTCCCAGCTTTGAGATGTGACAGATTGGAGAGATATTATAAAATACATAAGAGAATATTTTTTAAAATTATAAAATGTATGTATAATAAAAATGGAAAAATATCAAATATGTTTTAAATACATTATGTATATAAAAGTCTTTCTCAAATCAGAGTTAATCCTCTAGAAATATGATCTTGTGCTTCCCCCAAACAAGAGAAAGCAAAAGAATCTCTCCAGATGGGCAACACTGAGGACTTGTATTTGTATGTGTGTCTGAGTGATGCAGAAAGGGAAGTGAACTTGTGCTAATAAGCAGGTACTCAATATGCCTTGATGAGTGAATGTATTCAGTCTATAGAGAGCGAAGTGTTTGCTGCTGTGAGAATGGGAGATGATTCCTGTCCTGTGAATTTGCCTAACTACAGAGTAAACATCTATTTTCTTTCTGCTTTCCCCCTTTTTCTAAAGCCCAGCTGTCTGTTAATGCTTATAATGATGGTCCCTCCAGGGACCAAGCCTGAATTCCCATTCATATGCAAAAATCATAAGTGAGAAACTTTAGATTTGGTCCAAATAACATTGTGCACTTCTGCCAATGAAGGAAATTCCAGCTTGCCGTATTTTTCCTGTTCAGTGCATGCCAGATGTCTTTAAAAAAAAAGGAGAATGGTTATTCCTCTGTATGGAGCCAGAGCTGGCAACAAGGGAAGGATGTTTCTGGCACATGCATAATGTGATGCCTCCACACAGGAGCGTGGAGCAAGGGAAAGCTGGAGAGGGGGCAGAGGAATTGTCTTACTCATATGGCCACATTTGTTTTGAACACCAAACCTCTTATGAGCATGTTGAGTTGACCCTGTGGAAGGCAACAGATATATCACAGCGGGGTGCATTCAGGGAGCCCTTCAGATATTTTTTAAGGTACTTGCCTATTCCTTGTGGTCATAGCCCAAGCGGTGTGTGCAAAGGGAAAGAGTTGATGCAATGTGGTCCAGACTTGGAAAAGGTAATCTGGCCATTACAGAATATTAAGGTATCTTTCAAAAGTACAGCAGCAGCTCCCCTGGCATCTCAGAGCAAGTAGTGCCCTACACATGCTGACCAGGCAATAGCTGATCTTCCTCTGGCACCAGGACAGTGGGGAGAGGGGAGGGGAAGGTCTGAATATGAGAGCAAAGGAGCTGAGGAAACTGGGAAAATCAGGGTTTTTTTGCAAAACCAGCTCCTGAGTACTTTTTTTCGGGTGGACTGCTCAGTGTTTGCACACCAGTCAGCACTGGCTCTCTAAAGCCCTGCCTCAAGCTGCCCTCTGCAAGCCTGCCAAAAGTTCATACTATAGAGAGCAGAGGCTTAGGTTGTTCCTTTTAGGCCTCATCAAGCCATTTTGCATTTAACAGAGGCATCTGGCATGGTAAGAGAGTCTGCGCTGAGCAGAAAAGAGGGTGATACTTCACAGTGAATTTTTGCTGGAGGCAAATATTACAGCAAGTACTGGGGATCATCCCAGGGTGATAGGCTCATTTTGGGGAGAAATAGCTATAAACAGCTGAATTGTTACTGGAAAGCAAAAACCTCAGGTTATTCCTCCTTTTGGAGGCTCTGGCATCACTACAGGGTTATTTGGGGGGGTTGTGTGAGTCATATGTGGCCAGCAAGTAATTTTTCAGGCTGGATACCTGACTTGTGACCATGTGCTTTTGGAAAAGTAAGTCATTTAGGAGGAAGGCAGTCAACTTCATGGGTTTTTCTCTTTTCCCAAGAAAAACAAATTATCAGAAGAGTATTTCTCTCCCAGTTTCTCAAGATGAATCAGGTCTTCACAGCAGTGAGGCAGTAATGGTCTGTTAAGAGACTGGGGAATTTGGGCTGGTAGGGGGTTTATGCTGAGCATCACAGCTGGTGCAGGTGCATTTCCAACCATAAGAAGTAGTAACAGTCCCAGTGGAAACATTTAGCTGCGGTAAAAGCAGACAGAAATCTATTATCTATGTGAATGCAATGTCAATATTTACAGAGAGAGGTCGAATAAGAGAGCTCTGCTCATGAAATGTCAGCTCTGGAGAAGGAGGAGGTATTAGCAGCATTTGCATTTGTGGTGGAACAATCCCTGCAAGGCTGAGGAATATTTAGGAGGTTTTGTGACTTCAAGCCCTATTCACCCCATCTTCTTGTACCATTGCATTACCTGTGCAGCAGTTCTGGGCACATCTGGCATGGCCTGGGAGAAATGCTGGATACTTCCTCCTCCTTGGGGGATACCAGTATGGATGTGGGTAGTCATCCAGCCGTGGTGGCTGCAGGAAGCTTTCCTTATCTGCCATTAGTAGGGACTTGTACATAAAGGCAAAGACAAGAGGAACAGAAAAATGGCATGAAGCATAGCCTTCAGGTAGAGCCAGGTCTACCTGGCTGCTGAAAACCTACCAGTGGGAAGCCGACTAGCAAATCCCTTTTGTAGAGGCTTCATGTCAGCAAAGGGGACAGGAGCCACAAACCCATAGGTTTCTTGCAAGCCTGCCTTTTGACTTTGCACAGTGCCACAAAACACCAGCCCCATGTAGCCAGGCAGGAGCTGTGTTTTGCCCAGACCAGGTGAGGAGGTCTAAGCTACTAAAACATTGCTTAATTTACCTGCCAGATATCAAGGCAAGAAATTACCGAATTCTCATTTTTGGAGGCAGAACTATGGATTTAGATAAAGGATCTCAGAATATTTTTCTGCATGCTTTTTGCTTAGGGTGCAGAATGCTCAAAATAAATTTAATCCCCATTGCTCAGGGTCGTTAGCAATTATTATTGGTAGCACAGGAGTTCCCAGGCCCCCTTAAATGAAGACCAAAGAGGCTTTGTGTGAGCATGGGTAGTTCCTGCCTGGAAGAGGTTATAACCATGGACAGGGGCAGGCAGCAGAAGTAAGAGAGAGAGCACAGCCTCAAAAAGTGCTTTTTGCTAGCATATTCAGTTGCTGCCCACTAATGTTGCCCACGGGAATGACAGGATTCCTGGGAGATGCTTCCAGGTGTGAGAGGGTAGGAGCAGGGGCAGGGCAGCAGGTGTATGGCTGCTGGGGAGATGGGGTGCTTCCCTGTAAAAGCATTTTTTTCCAGTAGGGAAGGAAGTTTGAGACATCCCAGAAAAGCCAGAAAACTCCCATGCATTTTCCAAGTGGAAGAAATGCCTCTTGGCAAAGAGTTGAGTTTCAACCTCCATCCTTGGGCTGACTTTTTGCCTCTATTTATGCTTAATGAAAAACTTTAGGGACCAGTGAGGATGCAGGACATGCCAAGCTGAGATCATTCTCTGGTATTAATACACACATAGCCAAATGGATGAGAAACCACCCAATGAGACAGAGAAACAGATGTAAATGAGTAGCAGAAATCCCTTTCTGCTTGCCTATGCACTGGTAGCCCACATTGGACAGGGCCAAAGGCAGGAGATTTGGGAAGCTGAAGAGGTTGAAAGTGGGAACTCCCCTGCCACAACGCTGAGTTCAGAGGACAAGGCAGCCCTGTGAGGTCTGTGAGGTGCAGAGCATCACAGGTCTCTGTCCTATGTGCCTGGAGTAGCAAAAAGACACCTCTGTGGTGTGGAGAAAGTAATTTTGGGTTTTCCATCTCCCTTTTGATTAACTGTTATTGCATTTAGATATTTTGGAGCTATTTCTGTGCTGGCCATTTCTCTCCTAACAGCTTAATTAATAAAACAAAATTTTTGGCAGGTTTATGCCACTTGGTATTTAAAGCCAGGTGATATGGATTTATTCTACATGGGATCTCATGATTTGCTCTGTCTGTGATGTCAGACGGCTGTAATTTAGTTGATATTAATACTGATTAGGAAAAATAACACTATATTCCTACCACCTGAGCACGGAGAAGGATATCACCTTGGGCACGCGTGTGTGTGTGTCACTGGGGTTTTATACTGCCAATACAATATCCAGCGTCATCTCGGGCCCCACTAGCAGTGCCCCTCGTTCTCAGTCATCCTGCAGACATCTGGCCTGTCTCCCAGCCTGCCCCAGCCCCCTGGAAAAGCAAAGTTTCTTTGGGTATCGTCACTCCCGTTCCCACTCCCATCTCGGCACCCCCTGCCTATCCCGCTCGCCCTCCTGCCGCCGGCCGTGCTACCGTGCCCATTGGAAGTCGCCGCGGGGCTATGGCCCCGCGGTGCCGCTCCCGGGGCTAACCAAATGGCAAACCGGGGCAACCCAGGATAAACCGGGGCAAACCGAGGCCGCCTCCTCCCTTCTCCCCCCGCTCGGCGGCTCCGGGGCCCCGGGCGCTGATGGTGCAGGCCCGTGCCCTGCCTGCAGGCAGCCGCCGGGTGCCGGTGGGGGCCTTGCCTCTCCCCGCGGGCAGAGGGGACCCCTTGAGTCGGTGCCAAAAGTGCCGGGGAAGTTCCGGGACGCCCCAGGGCCGGATCCCTGGATTCCTGCGGAGGGCTCCCGCCAGGACCCGCGGGTGCTCTGGAGCAGGCGCCGCTGGCTCCGCCCGCCGCTGGCCTCGGGGCTGCTGGTCGGCGGGTCAGTGCTGTCACTGACGCCGCTGCCCGTGGGGTTGTCCACGTTATTCTCGTACTGAATCCAAACCACAGCACTGCACCAGCTACTGGGAAGAAAATTAACTCTGTCCAAGTTGAAACCAGAACAGATGTGTTTCAGAAGATAGAGTAAAAGCTGCAGGTAAAAAAAGTCCCTTAATACGTAACTAGTTTCACTAAGAATTAAGATTTAAATAGGACACATTATTCTGCACAATACTGATAACTGTTCCTCAGAAACAGGCAGAGGAATTGACTTGTGTAAACCTGGTAGCTGGCTCTCCTGCTTGGTGGCCAAGATGAACATTCCTGTTGCCACCATCAGATTTGGATTGAGGATGTCCCTTCTTCTAGTTTTATTTCTCTGCTGTGATAGACCTTCAGAGCCAGAGGGCATTTGTCTTTACGAGCTTGCTCTGGCTTTGGGAAAGTCAAAAGAATGAAATCATAGAATCAAAGAGTGGTTTTGGTTGGAAGGGACCTTAAAGATCACCAACCTCCCTGCCATGGGCAGGGACACCTTCCACTAGGCCAGGTTGCTCAAAGCCCTATCCAGCCTGGCCTTGAACACTTCCAAAAGATGAGGAATTCAGCCTTAGGTCAGCAATGAAGTCTTTAAAAAAACAGAGAGAATTTCTCTGCAGTTTTTTTCTCTGGTAAACGAAGTACATTTCCCTTAGGTTCTCCATAGATCAGGACCACCTCTCACACAGCAGTGCAGGTTAAAAAGGTCGGCCACCTATTTACCAAAGATCAGTAGTCTAAAATACCTTAGTAGTAGAGGAAAAAAAACCAAATAAAATAATATTTCCAGATAGAAGAAAGCTGATTAAAATATTTTCTAACTTCTCAGAGTAAGTTTGTATGTACCTGATATCTCTTCTGTAATGCAACACAGATTATGTTCAGGCTGAAATTGTGGGGATTGGAAGGGTAAGCACTGTATCTTTCTGAGTCTATATCTCACTTGCTCTGTTAATGCCCCTAAGGAACCTGCTTGACCTGTGTCTGGAGAGAAGCAAATCCTGCTGCAAGGCTGCCTTTGCCCTCACGGTCTCTGGCAGCTTGGGAAGGACAGGATTGTCCCAGGGTTTCTAAATGGCTCAAAAAAAATCCTTCCAGATTGCTGGAGAAAACTGGTTTTCTTATTCAATTCATGAGATTTGAGCTAAAAGATAGGTGTTTTGAACATGGTTGAGTGCTGTTCAGGCAGTTCCCAAATTTACTGCTGACCCAGGCATCACTTCTGGCTCAAGGCAGCAGTTGGAACAAGTTGGAACAGAAACACACTCTGTCCCCATGTGAGCTCCTGGAAAGGCAACAGCATTGCCTCTGGGTTCCCTATCGAGAAATACCTTAATACGAAAAGACCTGCCACAGCTTCCCTAACCGTGGCATAAGCAGGAAAAAAAACATATTTGTCACAACTCCAAGCCTGCCAGAGTTTAAGAAGTGTTTGGATGATACTCTCAGGCACATGGTGTGACTCTTGGGGCTGCTCCTGTGTAGGGCTAAGGGTTGGACTCGATCATCCTTGTGGTTTCCTTCCAACTCAGCATATTTTGTGATTCTGAGAGTGTTTTTCCTGTATAAATTGGTTTATTCTGAGTCTTTCCAGTAAAATATTTGGAGGAGATCAGAGAAAGAGAGCAGTTCCTCAATATCCAGACATGGCTGGAACTTGCTTTTTGGGGTTTATTTTAGAAATTAACTCTGAAAAAGAAATATGGAGTTGAGCAAAGGAGGAATAATAGCAGGGAAGAGGATCTTTATTGAGTTATTTTGTTCTCACTTGGATAGCCTTGCTAATATTAATGAAGACAGTTGTAACTTGGCTCTTATTTTATATGACTAAGAGCAGTGTTTTATACAATACAATGTGAAACATTAAAGCAAGTCATTAGCAAACAGTTTATCCAAGACTATGGGGGAAAAAAAAGAAAAAGAGAAATTAAATAGGAACATGAAATATGTCTTCTAGCAAATCCTGAAACAGGTCTTTCAGGCCGCAGTGCAGATATTTCAAATGTGTCAAGAATAGGCTGACATTTCTTTATGTCAAAAGAAAAAATAAATGGCTATCATGGGAATTGAGCTGCAGCACTCGCCTCTTCATCACCCTGATGTACAACAGAAGGCTGAGGCTTATTTACGGGAAGCTTGAACTGAAATTGCTAACTTGTGTGTACCTTATTGAAGCTATGCTTCTCCCACAGGAGCGAGAATGCCAAATTTCTCAACACCCACTGCTGTGTGCATTGCTGAACTGAAAGTTAAGAGAGGCCTAAACCAGACCTCCTCCTATAATATGCTATTAAGCTGATAAATAGTATTAATAGCAATCCTCAGAAAATATTTTTATAGATAGTCCTATGCCTGTTTTTACCAGACCTAGATTAATACATAGCTCCAACAATTCATCATTGATAGTGAGCCTCTTGATATAGAGAATGCCATTTTTGCTGTGTTGCAGCAGATCTCATTCATGCGGACATGCAGAGAACATGTTCACTAATCTTGGGCTATTAGTATCCAAATTAGTGTATAGATCTGCAACCCCAGATGAAACACAGGATAGAAATAATATCAGTTACAACTGAATTTAGACATAGTCATTTCTCCTGACATAGAAGGTATTTTAACAGGGAGGCTGGTGTATGCTGCAGTGCTTGCCCCGGGATGCTCTGAGAAGTGTAAGGGATGTTCAAAGTCCTGCTAGACTGAAGGTGAGGATTTGTAAATAATACCATTTAAGAATAAGGATGTGTTAGTGTGGGGCAAAATGCACTCCTTCTGCTGGTTCCCCTCCAATGGGAAGCTGCCCCGGACCAGAAGCAATAGGAGAACAGCCTAATTCCCACGGAATCCATTTGCCAGCAAAGTGCACCGGAATAGTGAGGTGACCTTCAATGGACCAATCCAAATGTTCAGCAGCACAAGGCATTGATTTATCTGCAGAGGAGGCATCACCAAAGCCAAGCACTGCTGGTGTTCTAGCTGAAAACAGACAAACTGTGGATTTCTTTATACTACCCTCCAAATCAGAAATGCTCCCATTTTTTCATCTAGTT
>VYZS01060933.1:40571-62792 GCA_013400695.1 Neodrepanis coruscans
AAAAAACCAAATAAAATAATATTTCCAGATAGAAGAAAGCTGATTAAAATATTTTCTAACTTCTCAGAGTAAGTTTGTATGTACCTGATATCTCTTCTGTAATGCAACACAGATTATGTTCAGGCTGAAATTGTGGGGATTGGAAGGGTAAGCACTGTATCTTTCTGAGTCTATATCTCACTTGCTCTGTTAATGCCCCTAAGGAACCTGCTTGACCTGTGTCTGGAGAGAAGCAAATCCTGCTGCAAGGCTGCCTTTGCCCTCACGGTCTCTGGCAGCTTGGGAAGGACAGGATTGTCCCAGGGTTTCTAAATGGCTCAAAAAAAATCCTTCCAGATTGCTGGAGAAAACTGGTTTTCTTATTCAATTCATGAGATCTGAGCTAAAAGATAGGTGTTTTGAACATGGTTGAGTGCTGTTCAGGCAGTTCCCAAATTTACTGCTGACCCAGGCATCACTTCTGGCTCAAGGCAGCAGTTGGAACAAGTTGGAACAGAAACACACTCTGTCCCCATGTGAGCTCCTGGAAAGGCAACAGCATTGCCTCTGGGTTCCCTATCGAGAAATACCTTAATACGAAAAGACCTGCCACAGCTTCCCTAACCGTGGCATAAGCAGGAAAAAAAACATATTTGTCACAACTCCAAGCCTGCCAGAGTTTAAGAAGTGTTTGGATGATACTCTCAGGCACATGGTGTGACTCTTGGGGCTGCTCCTGTGTAGGGCTAAGGGTTGGACTCGATCATCCTTGTGGTTTCCTTCCAACTCAGCATATTTTGTGATTCTGAGAGTGTTTTTCCTGTATAAATTGGTTTATTCTGAGTCTTTCCAGTAAAATATTTGGAGGAGATCAGAGAAAGAGAGCAGTTCCTCAATATCCAGACATGGCTGGAACTTTTTGGGGTTTATTTTAGAAATTAACTCTGAAAAAGAAATATGGAGTTGAGCAAAGGAGGAATAATAGCAGGGAAGAGGATCTTTATTGAGTTATTTTGTTCTCACTTGGATAGCCTTGCTAATATTAATGAAGACAGTTGTAACTTGGCTCTTATTTTATATGACTAAGAGCAGTGTTTTATACAATACAATGTGAAACATTAAAGCAAGTCATTAGCAAACAGTTTATCCAAGACTATGGGGGAAAAAAAAGAAAAAGAGAAATTAAATAGGAACATGAAATATGTCTTCTAGCAAATCCTGAAACAGGTCTTTCAGGCCGCAGTGCAGATATTTCAAATGTGTCAAGAATAGGCTGACATTTCTTTATGTCAAAAGAAAAAATAAATGGCTATCATGGGAATTGAGCTGCAGCACTCGCCTCTTCATCACCCTGATGTACAACAGAAGGCTGAGGCTTATTTACGGGAAGCTTGAACTGAAATTGCTAACTTGTGTGTACCTTATTGAAGCTATGCTTCTCCCACAGGAGCGAGAATGCCAAATTTCTCAACACCCACTGCTGTGTGCATTGCTGAACTGAAAGTTAAGAGAGGCCTAAACCAGACCTCCTCCTATAATATGCTATTAAGCTGATAAATAGTATTAATAGCAATCCTCAGAAAATATTTTTATAGATAGTCCTATGCCTGTTTTTACCAGACCTAGATTAATACATAGCTCCAACAATTCATCATTGATAGTGAGCCTCTTGATATAGAGAATGCCATTTTTGCTGTGTTGCAGCAGATCTCATTCATGCGGACATGCAGAGAACATGTTCACTANTTAGAAATTAACTCTGAAAAAGAAATATGGAGTTGAGCAAAGGAGGAATAATAGCAGGGAAGAGGATCTTTATTGAGTTATTTTGTTCTCACTTGGATAGCCTTGCTAATATTAATGAAGACAGTTGTAACTTGGCTCTTATTTTATATGACTAAGAGCAGTGTTTTATACAATACAATGTGAAACATTAAAGCAAGTCATTAGCAAACAGTTTATCCAAGACTATGGGGGAAAAAAAAGAAAAAGAGAAATTAAATAGGAACATGAAATATGTCTTCTAGCAAATCCTGAAACAGGTCTTTCAGGCCGCAGTGCAGATATTTCAAATGTGTCAAGAATAGGCTGACATTTCTTTATGTCAAAAGAAAAAATAAATGGCTATCATGGGAATTGAGCTGCAGCACTCGCCTCTTCATCACCCTGATGTACAACAGAAGGCTGAGGCTTATTTACGGGAAGCTTGAACTGAAATTGCTAACTTGTGTGTACCTTATTGAAGCTATGCTTCTCCCACAGGAGCGAGAATGCCAAATTTCTCAACACCCACTGCTGTGTGCATTGCTGAACTGAAAGTTAAGAGAGGCCTAAACCAGACCTCCTCCTATAATATGCTATTAAGCTGATAAATAGTATTAATAGCAATCCTCAGAAAATATTTTTATAGATAGTCCTATGCCTGTTTTTACCAGACCTAGATTAATACATAGCTCCAACAATTCATCATTGATAGTGAGCCTCTTGATATAGAGAATGCCATTTTTGCTGTGTTGCAGCAGATCTCATTCATGCGGACATGCAGAGAACATGTTCACTAATCTTGGGCTATTAGTATCCAAATTAGTGTATAGACCTGCAACCCCAGATGAAACACAGGATAGAAATAATATCAGTTACAACTGAATTTAGACATAGTCATTTCTCCTGACATAGAAGGTATTTTAACAGGGAGGCTGGTGTATGCTGCAGTGCTTGCCCCGGGATGCTCTGAGAAGTGTAAGGGATGTTCAAAGTCCTGCTAGACTGAAGGTGAGGATTCGTAAATAATACCATTTAAGAATAAGGATGTGTTAGTGTGGGGCAAAATGCACTCCTTCTGCTGGTTCCCCTCCAATGGGAAGCTGCCCCGGACCAGAAGCAATAGGAGAACAGCCTAATTCCCACGGAATCCATTTGCCAGCAAAGTGCACCGGAATAGTGAGGTGACCTTCAATGGACCAATCCAAATGTTCAGCAGCACAAGGCATTGATTTATCTGCAGAGGAGGCATCACCAAAGCCAAGCACTGCTGGTGTTCTAGCTGAAAACAGACAAACTGTGGATTTCTTTATACTACCCTCCAAATCAGAAATGCTCCCATTTTTTCATCTAGTTGTTCCACTTACAACTTGAACATTTACAATATGCTTGTTATTGGCCACATTTTGCCTCTAAAGAGGTTGGGAAAGAATTTTACACTTCCGTTTTAACAACAGAGAGGGAGCAGAACTCATGTTTTTCCCAGGGCCTTGTTGAAGTGATCTGCTTATGCCAGCAGAGCATTTCTCATGTTGGCAGAACTTGCTATCCAGCCATAGTTTGCCTTTAGTTGCACCTTTCCTTGTGCTTTGCTCTTCCTGGGCTTTGCTTCTGGCAAAAAGGCTTTAAATAGCTCAAAGTTGTACTGCACATTAAAAGAGGAATGAATATGCTCCATCTTGGCAAGAGAGGCCATAGCCACTATGTGAAAGAGGAGACTCTCCCAGATCTGCTGAGGAGAGATGCACACTTGGTTGTCATGGAGAGGCACTTCCCTAAGTTGCCCATCATGCCTTCTCTGCCTGATGCACACCAATATGCACAATTGTGTAGAGAGCAGGGAGGTGGACCGACATTTTTTTCAGTGCTTTTTGAGTTTTCAGTGCTTCAAGATTTGTCTCAGGGCCTGACACATAAGGCTGCCTCCAATGGGAAGCTGCCCTTGACCAGAAGCAATAGGAGAACAGCCTAATTCCCACGGAATCCATTTGCCAGCAAAGTGCACCAGAAAAGTGAGGTGACCTTCAATGGACCAATCCAAATGTTCAGCAGCACAAGGCATTGATTTATCTGCAGAGGAGGCATCACCAAAGCCAAGCACTGATTTCTGGAAAGGTGTTGGTTTTAACCCAGCAGTTTCCTTACCTGAAAAATCATGAGGCAACTGCAGAGACATCCTAGGGGTGCAAGAGTACTTGTCCACCAAGAGGAGATGCATTGGCTCTCTTCTACATCTTCTTAAAAAATTTCCAAGACCTGTGTGAAAATACCAGGTGTTACCTTGAATTGCTATTAGCATAAAGATGCTCCATCTGTGTAAGTCCAAACTGAAGTGTACTTTTTAAAGTCAAAGAATCACAGAATATGCTGAGTTGGAAGAGACCCGCAAGGATCATCAAGTCCAACTCTTAGCCTTGCAAAGGACCATCCGCAAGAGTCACACCCTGTGCCTGAGAGTATCATCCAAATGGCTCTTCAGCTCTTTCAGGATTGGTGCTGTGACCACTTCCCTGGAGAGCCTGTTCCAGTGCCCAGCCACCCTCTGGGTAAAGAACCTCTTTCTAATATCCAACTTAAACCTCCCTTGGATCCTGTCACTGTTCAGATATCAGTGCCTGCCCCTTCTCTTCCCCTCACAAGGAAGTTGTAACTTGCAATGAGGTCTCCCCTCAGTCTCCTCTTCTCTGGGCTGAACAGACCAAGTGACCTCAGCTGCTCCTCACATGGCTTCCCCTCAAGGCCCTTCATCAGCTTCATTGCCCTCCTTTGGACACTCTCTAACAGCTTAATATCTTTCTTATATCGTGGTGCCCCAAACTGCCACAATATTCAAGGTGAGGCTGCACCAGTGCAGAGCAGAGTGGGACAGTCACGTTCCTGGAGCAGCTATACTTTCTTCCTTAGGAAGAAAGAGATGTTAACCAAGAAAGAAAAAACCAATTCTTCAGTTCTTAAGGTAGCATACCAAATGTAACCTGGGTTGCACAAGACCTATACATGTAATTATTATTGCAAATTAATTCTAGGAACAGAAGGATTGTGTTCTCTAGCTTTATTTTTCAGCTTGCCTCTGATCATTCCTAAGCAAAAGTGTTGTGGCTATTTCTGTAGATACTACATGAAGTGACATGATTAAAAGGACAAATGTATATAAGATAGGTACTTAATTGTACAGTATACCTTAATGAAATAATTATTATTCATAAATTTAATCAGTCTGCAAAGTAATTTGCCTCCAAGGCACCCAATTAAAATAATGGCAATGGAAGAGACTCCCTGGTGCACATGCCCAGCATCTCTGACAATCTGGCCACCTCAGCTAAGGACAACAGTACCAAGCTGTGAAACGAGCCCCAGGAGAGCTTTTAATGCAATCATTTGGTTTAGGTACTCAGCACATGAAACTGTCTGTGCTGTGGTTCATTTAAGAGAAGGAAAATACCCTTCCCACAGGACTGGGGTCTTCTGTCCTGTTGTTGGATGGATTTGGTAACAGCTTTGGAAAGATGGAGACATAGCAGCAGTGAGGTCTGCTCAAAGGGGAGCAGGGTTGCAGTGAAAGGAATCAAGGACCACCTGTCCTTTGAGCTTGCACATTGTTTCTTACTCTCGTTTCTCACATTGTGCTGATTTTAGTGGATCTCAGTCATCTCCAGGAAGCTTTTCTTGCTGAAGGTTTCTAATCTCCTGCTCATTTTTTTGTCTCCTCAGCCTGGGATATCCCAAGAGTGATTACTAATTTATGAGTCTTACTTAAGACAACAGGGTGTCCCAAGGACTCATCTAGAAGAAGCAGCCTTTACAGCACTGCTGCCATAGGAGAGGTTTGTAATGAAAATACTATCTGGAGCTAAATTTACTTAGCTTAGATAAGAACTGTGCCATGAGTGATCTTTTCCTATTACTTGCACCATCTCTCATCTACTGACCTTCCAAAACATAAACTTTGCAGGCTGAAGTTTACTCCTTGCCATAATTTTCTTGATTGCTGTTTTCCATTTTCAGACTCAGAATATTCTTAAGCCTTATCTAGCAATAATCATGTTTTCTACAAGAAGATATCATCAATAACAGATAAGGCTGACTAACAATTTTTTTTTAATTTTCCTTTCAAACATAAGGCAGGTAATTTTCCACTGTCAAATCCTACAAAGCAAGACTAAATACCCAGTGTAAGCTTTCCAAAGGAGGAAAAAGGAAAATTAGGCTGGCATAAGAGGCAGCTTTCTCAGTTGGTAGGAAAAAGTTCACCCACATCTCTGTATTTCACAGACACAAACAGATGGAAGAGCTCCAGTTGGAGGTCCACTACTTCTCTAAAAAGGCTAAGAAATAAGGTATTGGATCTCCAGTTTCACAAAGTCCCAAAGTCCCAATTGAGGGTAAATCTAACCTGGTAAGACCTGGCCATGCTCTGATGCTTCAGGATTTGCCCCAATATTAAGAATGCAACTCCTCAGAATTCTGGGCTTAATTCTTACCCAAGTTTAGATACCTCACACTCTCTAGCTTCCTTTATGTAGATACCACCCACTGTTTGATTTACAAATATGCCTGTGAATCCTTACCCACCTTATTTTCCAAACAAGGCTCAGCTGGGTTTTTTTCCCCCTTAACCTGTTATATGGTACCATAGAAGGATCAGATAGAGCCTTCAGTCCCTTCCAGACTAAGGAAGAGCTTTTGTTGAAATCTGCAGAGGCATTTCTCTTTCTTCTCTTGTTTAGGGATCTAGGAGATTGTATGACTCACACATGCAGCTATTTTTAATGCATATCTTGAGACATCCAGGGGAGAGGTTCATCTGAGGAAGTCTTGCAGTGGATGCTTAGCTTTGTCAGCGGTGGTGTTGCAACAAAAGATTCCCATCTGAAAAGTTAAGTGCCCACAAATCACCAAGATAAATACTGCAGCTTTTCCAGTCCTCAATGATACTTACAGAGCTTACATACATACACTTACAGAGCCAAACAACTGTTTCAAGAGCTTTCTTGGTATGACTGCACTCTTGCAACACTCTGCCAGAGTCCAACAAGCAAAAACCTACATTTAATCGTCTTAGGTTGATGGCTGGCTGGGCTGTTCTGAGATGAAGTTAAAAAGTTACACTTTGAACATCAGACCATCAAGAAGCCATTGCCCTCAAATACTGCTGCTGGTAGAAATCGGAAAAAACCATGTCTGCCCTAGAGCACTTTGCTGGCTGGAGAGCAATTGGGCAGACAGCATAGCTGGAAGTGCACACCACACATCCATGCTGCAAGCATCTTGTAAGCCAAAAGAGCTCAAATGCTGACTACAGTGTGGGAGCATGGGAAAGCTAGTAAGAAAATCAACCAAATTATGCGAGTGCTCGGATATTACAATTATATGTTTTGATCGTACTTTCTACGGTTTGGAAAGTGAGAGTCTGTTGCAATAGCTGAGACATTTTTCCTTTCTGAAATTTAATACTCAGAATTCTCTTCTCAATTTCCCCATCTGTATTGAATATGGGAAGATACAATGCTACGACAGATCTCCTATTCAGTATTTCGTTTTGTACCAGTGAATTGCCAAAGGCAGTTAAAATCAACTAGACGAGGAGGTTAGACTGCAGGCTAAAAGCATGCTCCTTTAAAATGTCCATGTACCCATGTCTTAACTTACATATTGATGCATGAAGAAATTGACAAGATCCCTCGTGCTGTTCTTCTCCATCTCTCTAGTATCCACCTGCTGGCAATGGCTTCTGATTTGCAATGGTCTGAAGCCAAGATCGGGTTGGCGAAGTTTTGCCCACCTGCAAGCGAAAAGCAGAAGAAAAATGTGCTTGTGTGTGAAATATTCATCTGAGATTTGAAACTCAGGATTAAATTCTTGGCTCTCCTACAGAATCCCAGTGGATGGCTGAGCAAACCAGGCTGGGTCCTGGAGCTGGACTCATTTTCCTGTCTTGTATAAACCCTGCCAGGTCTCATGCCTTCTGTGTGTGTATCTCCCAAGAAAACAATAAATAAAGACTTTGCATACCCTGAACTCTTCCTCACTCTCCTTAAAGCAATATCTATTGTTTAACTCAGTGAAACATTACAGCATCCAAGTTCTAAAGTAGCTCAGTTGCTGCTCTAAAATACATTTGGTGGAGAGACTGTGATCTCTGAAAGTGTGGCTGAAAGAATGATATGTAAAGCACTGGGTATCAGGTTTATACAAGAACACAGACGAGAGTTATTGATCAGAAAAGGGTGGTGAGAATTTGATTATATTTCACTATTATGCCTGTATATTGTCCCTTTACTTTAGCTATTTGTCTATTAAGCAACCTTCTCAAGCAGATGATTTTTTCCTGCCTTCTCCCATCCATCTCCACTGCATCTCAGCAGCAAGATACCTGGACTAGTGATGAGGGTCGAGTATCATTGGCCCTCTTTATGCATCACGTCCATTCCCCACTTGTCATTCACTTCAATTCAATGCTTTCTGTCAAAGGCTGTCCCAGGCCAAATGGAGACTGAAGGGAATTGATGATCTTAACCTGGAGAATCCTGGTTTTATCAATTTTTTTCAATTTACCATTAATGCATTGGAAATTGCTCTCTCTGACCATTCATTTGTTTCCTCTGCCAGTGTCCTGGTTTTGGACGATATTAGGTTTTATCAATGGACAAGAGACGGATAGGGAAGGCAGCAATTTATTAAAGGGTAGATATATGGGGGAATAAATGGGGGTAATTGCCCAATTATGACCAGTCAGGATTCCCTCTGACAGACAGACAGACAGACAGACACACACACACACACACACACACACCCTACACGCTGTAACCTGAGAAGGGNCTTTGTCTTCCTCTGTGGTTTTAACCCAAACCATTACAGCCAGGAGAGAGGAGAAGCAGCCTTTTATATCATGTTCAGATAGTCACTTCAGTTTTTTTCCTTTCCAGGTATGTGCCAGGTTTGTGCTGAATAACTAATCTGATTTTCCGTCCACAAATTGCACAAAGAATTTTCCAAAGCCTTATCATGAACCTGGATGCTCAGAGCATCTTTGCTTTATTTTCAGATCCAGGAGCCTGTGTTTGAATCTTTTGCTTGTTTTGAAAATTTCAGCCCAAGGAACAAAATAAGAGTGAGGGACTCCAAAGTTAGAAGAGAAAAATAGCACCTTCAGAAAGGATCCCAGAATGAAAATGTTATTTGTATCCTTGGAGATATTTTTAAAAGTGAAGCTGATGAGAGAGTCAAATCCTGAAGATGCACAACCCTTCCTTTCAACATTTAAATATCTCCTCATAAACCGTCAAGTATTTGCCTATTATGCTTTTGCACCATTGCATAGCTACTGATTTCATGACAGTCTATTCATCCTAACACTACAGTCACCTACATATTTCATAAGTGTCTTATAACTATGGAGACACAGTAGTGAAGCAGAAACCCTGTAGAATAACTTCAGGATAAAACTGCTTTGCATATACCCCAAATGTCATGGCTAATGAGGAAAAATACGAGGTGTCTGAAGACCTGAACTCTAATTCTTCCTTTTTCAGAGAAAGTTCCGCTTTCTTTGTGGCACAAATAAATCATTGCCCCATTTTCTTCTCTGCACCCCAAACCTCCACATCGTCTCTTGAGACAGGGAAGTTTTATGGGATTCCCTGACACCCTTCATTGGCAGTGCCTCACGCAAGAAGCTGCTGAAGTGACAGGAGCCTCTAGGGCCTACGGTCATAGAAATAATGATGTCTAAGCAATGCTGCATGCCCTGCATCAATCTTACCAGGAGGTATATAACCAGCACCTTCAGTTTTTCAGTCCTGCTTGCTGTTTCTTTTTAATAGGAAAAGCCAGGTGTCAGAGAGCAATAAGAGCCAGGAGTCAAGTGTGAACACAGCATAGGAGAGCAGCAACCTCACCAAACAGGGAGCAGCCTCACAGCACGCAAACAAGGTCAGCAGAGCAGGGAGCTGGCAGCACATTTCTCTAGCAGGCAAGGCAAGCTCACAAATCAGTCCTTTCAGGGGATCAAGACAGCAGCAGCAGAAGACAAATCCAAAGACAGGACTAAAGACAAGTACATCTATAGGATCCCCTGAGCATGGGATGCAAGCCCCTTGAGCTCGTTTTGCCATAGACAGAGCCAGTGGGTGGAAATCCCGGGAGAGGCTGGTCAGGGCAATTAGTCTGCTGTCTATCTACTCCTAATTTAAGCAGGCAATATATGTAGCTTGTACACTGGATGAAAAGAGGCTGGTGTGGAGACACAGTTCATAGCAAAGCCTGTGATGCAGGTATTTTTCCAACTGAAGAAGCACTGTAGCACCCCAGTAACCTGAAATGCTGGTGTTGCTTTGCAGCACACAGCAACAGAACAGATCTTCCTCAGACTGATCAAAAAATCCTACTAATGAAATTGTAGCACAAATCCGGAGCTGCTCTGTGTAACAACAGAAACATCTAGAGGGATGGATGTCAGCCTCTGAGCAATGAGGAACAGTACAGATATTGCAGCAGTAGTGGCAATGAATGCCAGCAGAGTGCCTCTGCTCTCCCAACATTGTATGTGTAATGATGACCCACCAAGCTACCCAGTTGATGGGTAGTGATGGTTATCTTCTCATTATTAAAGAATAACAGATTTCTAAGTGGATCTGTATATACTTTTTAATCCATCAGCTGCTTTTTAGATGCAGTGAGTACATGCCTGAAATACTAACTCCTATTCATATCTGGGGCTTCTGACAGAATACATTGCCAAAGTAATTCCTCTTGTCCTTGCAATTTTGATATAACAGGTTTATTTCTGATATACCTACATTGCGTTCTGGTACTCCTCTCTCAGCACTGTATTGTAAGCTGGTTCTGATACTGAACTTACTCTAAGTAGAAGCATGTGATTTGAGCTTACATAGCTCAAACGTGAGGTGGATCCATGATCAGGGACATACAGAAATGGTGATTTCACAGAGAGTTTTTCAGGTCCTACCAAGAGCCGGAAATTGTCTAGTTCTTCTCAATAGTACCTCAATCCTGCACAAAGAAGGAAAGTTTACTTAATTTTGCCTTTGAGAAGGTGTCAGATTATAAAAAATTAACCACACCAGTTAGCTTTTTAAAAATCTTTTCAGTTCAAGCTTTATAAAACAAAAATACTTCGCTTTTAAGAAAATCATGCAGGGGTTTTCACAAATAAGAACACCAGTAAGTACTAAGAAATGGACACAATGGATCTGTTTTGCCTCTGGTAGCCAAATCCTGGTCTAGCATGGGAAACCTGTAAGGTTCCACCTACTGGGAAAACAAAAAATCTGATGCTGATGAGCATCTGCAGAAAACAGCTGGGTCTAGAGGCCTGAGGAGGCCGTTGCTTAGACAGTGGGTGTCTATACATAATATTTGGCAACAGATGTGAGTTCAGAGCTGACAACACAGTATTGAGACAATAAGCCTCAAGAAGATGGAGAGCACACAAGCTAGCAAAGAGATGCCCACTGGGACCATGGGAACATTGTTTATAGAGCTTCATATCAGTTTAGAGCAAGTGACAGAGTGACTTGCAGCCAGAGAGCTTTGAAAGGCAGCTTCAACTAATATAATAGGGCCAGATTTTCAAAACCTCCACTGCCAAAGCCTGATGCCAGGTTTGGCAGAAAGCAAGTTCCTGCAGCTTTAAATGTGACATACTTGGCTGAAATTGCAACAAGAGCTACAGTGAAAAAAACAATACCAAATCCTCCCTATTTTGCACTATGTTTTCAAGACTCCATTGTATTTAGCCATGATTCCTAAAATGGCACCTACTTACTATCTGCTGAGGATCTTTGTTGATCTGCCTGTTAATATCCACAGAAGAGAGAGAACCTTCAAGAAATCTCGTGCCAGTTCTGAGCGCATTTCTGTAAAAACTGCATTTATATGCACACTAATCAAAAAAATCAACCTGCCTTTAGTTATCTTCCAAAGACAGGGATCACAGTAAACTGCTCAATTATATTCCCCCACAAATTAGTAATTCTTCCATGAAATAGCCCCAACTTTTATGAATGGGGAAAATATAAATAGAATTGCTCACTAGGCTGCTGATGGTCACTTTATTCTATTGTTTCACCAATTAACCAAGCCTGAGAGCCTTTGAAGTATCAGGTGTGATAAGCTGTTTGACATGGCTGTCAGTGTCGTTCCCAAGATGTCATTTGTCATTCTCAATGAAAAGTGACAGTCTTGAGATTAGACTATTATTTCCTTATAGATGAGGAGTCACGTTTACTTATAATTAATATGCAGGCTTTGACAGGCCAGGCAATTGTAGCAAAATTTCTAATTATCAGCACCCAAGAAAAAAAAGTACTTATTAAGTGCAAATTAAAACTTAAGAGATGGGTGAGTGGTTAAATTTTACTTCCTTCAGTGGGAAGTTGTTCCATAAAGGAATAGATGTCCTCTTTTAAGGGAAAAGTATTCAAACCAAATATATAAACCAAAACTTGTGAATACATGCTTGCATTTTTTTTTGCCTTTGTTATACTTGTTCAAATGCAGGGGAAAATTGCACACTGTCAAAAGAGTACTTTTGAATCTGCTTTCCACAAGTTTATTTCCCACTAAATTGATTAAACTCAGCACAGAGAAATCTCAGACCAGAACTCAGAAGTCTGAACAAGTCTGAGAGCCTGATTCAGCTTCCCACAGCAGACAGGAGCTGGTGAGAGCAATCACAAGAGGAAGAGCTAATCTAGGAGCTAGGCTCAATTCCCAGTCTCTTACCAGCTGCCAATGTGGAAGTGATGCAGCTTACAACTTTAGCTGCATAGCAGAGGCAACACCGGTAGAAAGCAAGGCACTTCCCACCCTGTGGTGGCGCAGTCACCTATTCTGGGAGAACACTTAATGTCACACAAACAGTTCAAAGCATGCAAACGGATGCCAAGAGAATCCTGGGGCTGTGTACCACGGAAAATTTGTGCAGCTCTCAGTTACAAGCATGAAATAATATAGCCCCCGTTATGGCTTTAGACCTGAAGGTGTTATATCAGCAGTTTTTCTTCACCATGATCTCATTATTACTGTGACCCCTTTCATTTTGATCTTTTGATAAAAAGCCTTCTATGCATGTATTGTTCCATGAAAATGTCCTGGTGCTCAATGAGGCAGGCCAACAGTGGGATAGCCACTGATTTAGCATCTCCTACAAGGTACTGGAGCAGCACAGATTGTCTGGGTATGGGACTGAATGTGTGGCTTACTGTGATTTTTTTTTAGCCACTCTACAATCTGTTCCTTCACTTCAGAACAGCAGAGGAAGTCCCTATTCCTACCACCCTTAGAGTCACTAGGGTCTGAAGGGCAGACTCCCAAGCATGTGCCCAACCACAGCAAGCTCAGCGTGCGTACAGCAGTCTGCTTGGATGGTGTTACATCCAATGCAGGCAGATTTTGGCCTTGCAGCTCCAAGTCAGCATGGGCACCTTCCAGACACTTAGGTGCTGGTAGACCACGCTGTAGATAGGCTCAATGAGCCACACGCCTGTTCCTACTCTGGGAGTCAAGCCTCATGCTGTGGGACATCTGTCTGTTTACCATCTGAAACAACTGCAGGAGGTCTGCCACAGGCCAGACACAGATTAGAGTTAAATGCTTGTTTCCAGACAAAGTATTTCTGGTCCTCCAGGAGGTCTCACACTGCTGTATAAAAGGAAACACTAGTGACCACAGTCCCTGGTAAAGCAGAGGCACAGAGAATCACCATTGGCAAGCATATGAACTGAGGTTTTCTGAGTGTCAGGCCTGCACTTGAGGCATTAAGCCAAGCAGGGACAACCTGAACACATTCAAGGAAGCTGCTTTCCCCTTTAAACACAATTACTGTTTGAGAACAGAGAATGAACACAGTAATCATACTGCCATGCATTATCAGCTGTTATTGACAGCAAGGTCTTTCCTAACTACTCTAATTCCTAAAATAGCTACAAGAAAATGGGGTCAGTGAAGTGCCAATTGTTCATTTAAATTGCAGGGATGGAATCCAAACTTTAACAATATTTGTGGAAACAAGCTTCAAAGGAACACAGGTGGCAACAATTAATTCTCAATTTCCACCTTTTGCGCAGACTGATCTGGATGAAGAAAAATTGACTGAAACATGAAAGAAGACAAAATTGTTTCTTCAAAAGCACCTCTGATGAGGTAGACTGTACCAGGAGAAGGGAGCAATTCTGCTCATTCAGCCCATATATGAGAAGCTGATTTTTTGCTTCATTAGTCTGAATCAGATTCAGCATGGATAATGCTGAAGGAGTGTTTACTGGAGGAAGGCTACTGTGTCTACACATAGCACTTCCAAGGATGAAATAGGAATTAGAAACTGAAAGCAAACAAAGAAAACATCGGAAAGCATCTCTGTTGAGATGACGCAACTGTAGACTGGAAGATTTACGAAGTTATATGGCAACACCATTCTTTTTTATTTGCTCATTCATGCAACTAGGGCTGTGATATTTAACTCATCATTTAAAATGCTTTTACCTCAGACATGTGATTTTCAGATAGTTGCAGCTAATTCATTCCATGCTGGATAGCTTCATCCCTGAGATTCACCTCAAGTTACATTATTTTTATTCTTGTTCTCTGGAAAGTGCATCAAAATTGTGCAGTTAAAAGAAAAGTAGAATCTCAAGGACTAGCCAGTGTGAGAGCTACAGCAGTCATTTGGGAATCTTAACTCACTGAGAGCCAACAGGAAATATTCTAAAGATGAGAGTACATAAGCAATGAATCTTCTCACAATTTTTGGAGTAGGTGAGATAACTCACTACATATGGAGAAGGCTTAGGCAACTCAGTGCAAATTCTTTGGGATAGAAGCATAATTTCTTCTGTGCTTAAAAAGACAATGTTCAAGGCCTCTCTTACACAACCCACAGAATACTTATAGTAGTAGTAAGTGACTTACTAAGTCGAAGGGCCATATAATTTTGCTTTCTACCATAACTGCTCCTCTTGAAAATGCTATAATTGAAAAAGCAGTGGTCAGTAAGCAAGTACCAAAGAGGCATGAGCTACTGAACCTTCATTTAATTTAGAAACCCTAAAGTTGTGGCTCCCTTTTTAGATTAATTTAATGTAGAATTCCCACCAGAAACTGTGCCAGCATCAAAACACCTGTGGGCTGAGACTCTGCAAACTGCCATTCCATTATGTCAGTTTCTTCCCTCTGGAAGCCTGTTGGGGATTTTCAGAGTTATAGGATTTTTGGAGAGCAATAAGCCCCCTTGCACAACTCAGCTTTTGATGGGAAAGCAGGCCCTACAGCCTGGCTTATTCTCATGGGAAAAGAATGCATGAGATATGCTAGGACAATTCTGTTCTCATGAGAAAGCATGCAAGAGAAGATGATTTGACCTTGGTACAAGCAGGAGAAAAGTTAAACAAAGAAGAAAACGAGTCCAGAAACCCTACGTGGAATAAGCTAAACACAACCTGTATCGTTGTAAGAGAGGTAACCAATTAGAGTGTTTAGAAGTGTGCTCATAAGTCTAATTAACCAATAATAATAGTGTAAGAACTGTCTGCCAAAAGTAATAGAATTAGAAGTGTGTGAACAAGTTAGAAATAGTATAAAAATATGTCTGATGCTCTCAATAAAGGCTTCACTTGGATCATATTGGTTGTCTCGTGATGATGTCCCAAGAAGAAAATATCCTCTGCAATATTTCTGGCGTCCAAACAGGGACTATCAACAGCTGTGCCTTTGCTACTATGTGGTGTTAGCCAAGACTGTCGGAAGAGCGGAGAAGCCGGTCATAACCCTTGCTGACCCTGGCGGGATGTAAGGTCTGTATAGCGATACAGGGAAAGCACGCTAATTATTGTGGAAACTCATCCTGATCAGAAGAGGCAGCCGGAGAGGAGAAGGGGATGGACATGAAATGGAAAGTGGTCCTAAAACTCCTGTAACTTATTATCTCTATGAGAGAAAAGGAAACGATACCTCTGTTATTAGAGGTTTAATATCGTGAACTTGGGACAGAACTGCTTGTAAACTCAGAATCTCACAAGAAGGTGGACTTGCTTGCAGTCCGAAACTAAGATAAAGCAATGAAGTAACGAAAGCAGATTGAGAAACTAAAATAGCATGAAAAAGATTTAAAAGCTAAAATGGCACAAAAAAGATTTAGAAGCTAAAACAGCACAAAAAAAGAAAGCGAAAAAGCTTTCTAACACAAGAAAAAGAAACCATGGATAACGCCGCAAGAAAAAAAAAAAAAAAGGAAAAAAGAAAGGACTCTTGTAACGGACTTTCTATGGTCTGTGCTGCAGAGGACTGTGTAAAAAGCTCGTTGGAAGAGCTGATGAGTAACTTAGAGCAACAGCTGATTTTTTATAAGCAGTGGAAAAGTTTTTTTGTGAGTGAGAACGGGCTACCTTAAGTTAGCAAGGAGATCCCGGCGGCAGCAGGAGCCGCGCGGGCCCTGCAGCTGTGCTGTCCCGACCCGGCAGTGGCCGCGAGAATGGCGGGGCCGCGGGGTACCCGCCGCGAGCAGCGCGAAAGAGACACAGCGCGGCGGGGGGCTGCAGGAGCCCGCTGCAAGCGGCACCGAGAGACACAAGCGGCGGGGGGGCAGCAAAGCCGACAGCACGTAATCCGCAGCGCGGATGCCTCAGCGCCAGCAGCATCGGGCCCGTCAACCAGCGGCAAAGCAGAGCACGGAAACCAGCGAAGGAGACGGAGCCAGCGCAGAGAAACCCAGCATTATGCTGTGGCTCCCTTTTTAGATTAATTTAATGTAGAATTCCCACCAGAAACTGTGCCAGCATCAAAACACCTGTGGGCTGAGACTCTGCAAACTGCCATTCCATTATGTCAGTTTCTTCCCTCTGGAAGCCCTGACTTCTAATTAGCTGCAACATTTCTGATAATGGACCACAGTTCACGAAGGTCCTTTGCAAGCGCCTGTTTCCTCAGAGTTAGTGTATTTTCAAGGCTTAAAAGAAAAGTGATTCCTTTAACTGATTCTCCATCTTGGCAGTAGTTTGCTTATCTTGCACTAGCTGTATTTTTACCAGGCATATGGTACAGTAAAAACTGATATTAAAGAAATGATGGTGATGTTTAGTTCAGTATTTAATCTTGGAAATATTTTCTGTCAATTAGGGATACTTTAGGACAGATTCTCAGTTGGAATGCATAGAAAAATAGTATAACTGTAACTGATTACTGCAACTGAGACCATGGATTTCAGCAAGAGTAAGTTGATTAGCACTGGCAGAGAGTTGTTTTATGTTATAAAAATTTGCTGAGAGTCCTGTGTGCTCTAGGGTTCACTAGGATACCTGGTACTTCTTGGTCCCATTGTAATTCAGGTCAGCATTCTCTTCAATTTCAGTACAGGATATATTCTGAAAAGGGCACTGCCATGCTCAGTCTGTCCAAACCTAACATTTTAGGGTCAGCCTCCCCTTCTTCAGTGGAATATCATATTTTAATAGTATCCTTTGCATCAGCTCTCATAGGGATCTGGGTGCTATGCAACTCTAATGCATTTGGAAATCTTACCCTTGGATAATGAGACTTTTTGACCTCTAGACAGAAGTTTTTAAACCACCAAAATGTTAAAAGAGTTACATCTCCACCTCAAAACATGATCCCCCTGGAAGGTTATTTTTGAACAGCTGGTTCTTCAAAAGCTACTCAGGAGATATGGGTCCTTCTCAATTAAGCTCTTCATTCTAGTATTTAAGCTGTATTTACATTAGTGACACCTCCTACTTATTAAACTTAAGAGTTCTCACCACTGCTTACAAACACTGTTGCAGTCAGGCACTTAGAGAAATGTAAAGTTTCATTCAAAGTACATAATACCTTCTTCTCTACCAAAATCACTGCTAAAAGTGACTTCTGAGAGCTCTCAACACTTCTAAAAATGTTGCCTTTAACCAAGATAGAAATTCATGCTTATCTTTTGTACTAAACACTGTCCTCAAGATTACTCCAGTAAAAGCAGTGCTTATCAGAGAGCTGCAAGATTTGAGTGGCCTCACAAGGAAAGGCAAGTTGGGAGCTGAGGGTGGCCACAACATGAACAGGGCAGTGACCTGACTAACTGAACACAGGCTGCCATGTCTGAGCTGGGCAGCCCAGGCAGAATGGTGGCAGTGACAACTTCTACCAGCAGTATAGCAACTATATAAAGGAATATATGGTTATAAGGGAAAGTAGCACGTGACAAGTCAGGTCCACTGTCAATCCAGGAAACGCGAGCACCAATCTGGGAGCAGAACTGAAATACACACCTACAATTTTGTTCAGACCACAACTGAAGTCCTGGGCTTGAGATTAAATGGAGCTCTGGGCCAGTGAGCAGACAGTGAGGATGGAGGACTCTGATGAGGTCTCATAGGGTAATTAGAGCTCGTTGGTACACTCTGGACAAAACATGGAAGAATACAGATTTTAATTACAGCAAGACTAATCACACGGTATGAACAACAGATTCAAATAAGCCTCAGCAATCATTTCCTATAGGCTATAATATGGCTGCAGAAAATGCCTGCTTAATAATTCAGAAAGATGGAAAAAAACAGCCTTGTTTGTAAACAGAACATTACGAAAGTTTAAAGGGGTTAAATTAATCAAATAAATTATTCATTACAATTAGCTCATCCATTAGTGTCATGCATCTAAATGTACCAGCCAGCATCAGGGCTCTTTGTGTTGGTCCCAAAAGGGACATTGTAAAGTCCGAACACAGTCCTATAGGGACTACAAGAGAGGACCTCCTCCAGTTGAATGTCCCATCACCAGTCTGCCAAGGTCAAACTACTCTTCTCCTTGCCTGGCCCAGTAAATTACTGTTTTCCACAAATGAGAACATTCCTTCAGTAAGAGTGACTGTGAATCTTGCTTAGCAAGATCCTGCAACCCTGAGGTTAGGCTCAACCTAGAAAAAGTTTGATCAGCAGCTTAGAGTTTCTATGACAGAGCAAGGGTGGCAGAGTGTGGGTCCCACAAGTCACAATCTAGTGCCTGATTCAATGGACCACAACCCAGAATGCTTAAGAAAAGGTCTTAAAATATATGTAGCATGAAGCTTTTACCTGTTACACTATCAGGATCAATAGGACAATTCTGTTCTACAGAACTATATTCTACTGGAACTCAAGAGACTGATTAGAACAAAAGTTTCAATAGTATATTTTTGTGATACCATTTATAATCCCATATGGTTTGACATAGTGTAGTATATTGCACCTATAAATCAGTTGCAGCAAATTATTTAATGATGCATTAACTGTAGAATTTCACATATATTACAGTTCTTTAGCCAATGTTCGATGTGTTTTCAACAGCTTAATCCATCCCTGAAGTACTGAAGCAGGCATACTCATCTATCATCAGGGTGCACATAGTCTTCTTTTTGCTCTTTTTATTTTATTAAAGCCCTCGATCTACAAGCATGGCATTAAATAATTCCTCAGAACTTTTTTTCACAACATTCTCACCACCACCCTCACCCTTCTATCACAAAGAAACCTTTTAATTCTCTATTAGATTCTTGCTGTCTTTTGACATTACTTGGCTTTGACTTAGCCCATATTGTCGAGAATTCATAGATGACACACTGGTGCTCTGGGACAAAGGATAAGAGAAGGCAGAGTTACTGAATACCTTCTTTGCTTCAGTCCTTACTGCTAAGACCCTCAGGAATCCCAAACCTTAGAGGCTAGAGAGAAAGTCTGAAGAAAGGAAGATTTGCCCTTTGTCAGGGAGGATTGTGTTTGAGATAACATTGACAAATCGGATACCCACCAACTCATGACATTTGGTGGGATCTGCCCACAAGTGCTGAGGGAGCTGTCAGATATTATTTCTAAGGTCATGGAAAACAGGAATGATGCTTTAGGAGTGTGGGAAAGATGCTGTTATTCTAGAATTCAAAAAGGGCAAGAAGGAAACTACAGGTCAGTTAAGCTCACCTCCATCCCCGGAAAGGTGATCCTGAATGTCATCTCTAAGCATGTGAATGAAAAGAAGGTTTTCATCGAATGTTCATCAAGGCATAACCTTGCCTGACCAATCTAATAGCCTTTTATGATGGAGTGACTGGTTGTGTAGACAAGGAGGAGAGTAGTGAGTGCTGCCTACCTTCACTTCAGCAAGGCTTTTGACTAACTGTCTCCCATGACATCCTCATAGGTAAGTTTGGGAAGTGTGAATTAGATGAGTGGACAGTGAGGTGAATTGAAACCTGTCTGAATGGCAGAGCTCAGATGGCTGTGATCAGCAACACAGAGTCCGGATGGAGTCCTGTCACCAGCAATGTCCCCCTGATGTCAGCACTGGGTGCAGTCTTGTTCAACCTTTCTTTCCTCTTGTTCCGGAGAGGAACCTTCTGAAGTTCAACATGGGCAAACACTGGATCCTTCACCTGGGGAGGAATAACCAATAGATTGTAGACAGCAGATTGAGGGAGGCCCTGGTGAGGCCTCACAAGTACTGTATCAAATTCCCGGCTTCTCAATTCAAAAAAGACAAGGAACTCCTGAAAAGGGTCCAGCAGATGGCTACAAAAATTATTAGGGGACAAGAACATCTCTCTTATGAGTATAGGCTGAGGGAACCAGGACTGTTTAGTTTAGAGGAGAGATGAACTGAGGGGAATCTTATCAATGCATACAAATACCTTAAGGGCAGGATGGGGCCCAACTCTTTTCAGTGTTCCCAGCAACAGGATAAGGGCCAACAGGCGCAAACTGAAACACAGGAAATTCCTTCTAAATATAAGAAAAAGTCACCCTTGACAATGATAGAGCACTGGAACAGGCAGTCAAGAAAGGTTGTGGAGTCTCCTTCTGTAGAAATTCACAAAACCTGCCTGCACATGATTCTGTGCAACCTACTCCAGGTGAACCTGTTTTACCAGGAGAATTGGACTAAGTGATCTCCAGAGGTCTCTTTGAACCGCAAACACTGTGTGATTCTGTGGTGACACCTCAGCTATATATGTGAAGATATTATAAACCATTATATTTACATTACAGAAATTAAGCATTTAGTTTGATGAGGAAGCTTGAAAATACAAGCAGTGAATCTACCTAGAACAGAACAGAGAGAAGGAAAAGATACAAGAAAGTGTGATTATGGAAGAAGAAATTTTTTTCTTTAACTTCCAAGATATCCTTTGCTGGAGATTCCTCTGAGGTCCTTGAGGCATCCAGAGTTGGACCAGAAAATGTTTTTTAGAATTGTTTTTTAAGAATATCAGACATCAAATTAACCTTCTTTAGTTTTATGATATTCACCCCAACAAGTTCCTCCATTTGGGGAAAATCCTTACAACCTTTAGCCAAACAGCACTTTCATAGATAGAAACTCAGTAGTTCTATTCTTCAGCACTCCATTTGGTCCCTTCACAAGATGATGAGCATTCTAGATCTCGATGGAGCTCTACATGTACACCTCAACAAGTTTCTCCACTGGGGGAAAATTCTTACAACCTTTAGCTGTTAGAATCACCTTTCCAAGCATCTTTCATCTTCTCCAGCTGCTGCATAAAACTGCGTCAAATCCCGGAGAGCAATGTGGAGAGCAATGATCCATCTTTCTTCTGCCACTTGTCACTGCTAACACAGAGAGACAGTATAACTCATTTGTGGCTATTCTTCTTGGCAGTTGTCTCTCCCCTTCCTCAGAGAGATAAATGCTGCCACGGCAAAGCACAGCCTTAAGGCAACTCTTCTATACAATATGGAATGCTAGCATTGCATTTTATTATGTGACATTGGTTTTAAAATCTCCTCTCCTTCAGTTCATACCTCTGGTACTATAATATTCAGTCTAATTTTGCTGTGTGCTTTTTCTTCTATGTATTCTTTTGTGTCCTCTCTCTGGTGATATTTTATGCAGATCCCACCAGTTCAGTCTTTTTATGTAGAGTAACAATGGCACAAGGACAAAGAGTTGGATCATGTTGCTTTTTTTTCTTCTTTAGAAATGGAGCAGAAATGTCTGAGGTGTTGTTCCTGGGTCTGGATATCCTTCTTAGAACAAACCTCAGGATACTAAGTTAGAGAAATGGAACCATTCTGGAAAGTCAGTGGGGTCTCTAGGAGGCAAAATTGGGCTAGAACTGTAGAGGAAATGAGGAAACCAAAAGGTTCAACAGCATACAGGGAGAAAAGGTCACCCCAGCTGCCTTCCTAATAACGACTGCAGAAAGAAGTCAGGGGACAACAGACCAGATTTCTTACAACACAAAGCCTTTCCTTTCAGAGGAGTCAGAAGGATGTCTCCAACCAGAGTACTATCCTAGCAGGATGCCTCCAGCCAACATACTATCCTAGCACATAAGAGTGAGCTGAATTTCAGCTGCAGACTTCTCATGTCTCCTGTACAACACACACACACACACGCATACACAAACACATCTGTAAATGTAGGAAGCAATGCTGTAGCATTGTAGCAGCAATGGGGGAAAGATCAGTGAGAGACCTTATAGGAAGG